>PVHP010028505.1:0-23109 GCA_004024765.1 Zapus hudsonius | reverse complement strand
GAGAGAGAGAGAGAGAGAGAGAGAGAATGGGTGTTCCAGAGCCTCTTGCCACTGCAAATGAACTCTAGATGCATTTACCAGTTTGTGCATCTGGTTTTACATGGGTAATGGGGAATTGAACTTGGGCTTTGCAAACAAGCACCTGCACCATGGAGCCATCTCTCCAGCCCTTTGTTCATTTTGCAGGGGTGAGGGGGTCCATGTAGGGTCTCACTATAGCCCAGGCTGACCTGGAATTCACTCTGTAGTTCCAGGCTGGCCTCCAACTCACAGTGATCCTTCTATGTCTGCCTTCTGAGTGCTGGGATTAAAGGCGTATGCCACCACTCCTGGTCCTTGATTAATTTTTGTTGTTGAATTTGCACCATCACACGGTAGCCACGCCAACGCTATTCACCCTTTGTAAATGGAGAGTGGTGTTAGGTGCCACCTCTAGTTCACAGATAAGAAACCCAAGTCTCTGAGACTAAAATCACACAGTTCTGGATGTTCACAGGGCTGATGGACAGGGGTCTGTTTGATGACAGCACATGGACAGACAGTACTAGTTAATTAAGCCTTCTTGAAAGGAGATGGGTGTGCCTGAGAGGAGGAAATCTCCCTTTCTTGTGTGTGTGCATTTTTGTTTTTGTAGCTCAAGACAGCCTTAAACTTGCTGTGTCAATGAGGAAGACCTCAAACTCCTGATGGTCCTGTCTCCACTTCCCAAGTGTCCTTTTATGTTTTTGAGACAGGTCTTGCTCTCTTGCTGAGTCTGGCCTGGAACTCATTATGTAGCCCAGGCTGCTTTGGGACTGCCAACCATCTTTCCTCAGCCTCTAGGTGCTGAGGTGACAGGCATGTGCACTACCACACCCAGCTTCAGTCACAGCCTTGATCAGAGGGCACCAGAGGCTCCCAACTTGCTTTTCTCCCCCCCCCCACACACACACTGGGGACATCACATCACCTCCTGGTTGGTGTGTGTTGAACATCAGTGTTTAAGAAGGCCTGGTGTCTCGTCCTTGCCCCGACGTTTGCCAGCAGAGCATGCCTGGACAAGTCACTCCATCCGTACCCTGGAAGATAAGGGCAGCAACATAACCTGCCCCATTCTGCCCCCTTCATAGGATCCCTGTGAGACTCAAATGGCCATGTTGATAGCACATGCTCTGGTTACTATTGTTTTTCCTTAGTTTAAGGGTTCTCATTTTTTTTTTTATGAGAGCAGATATTACTGCCAGGAGTGGTTGGTATACTGTGCACTGGACAATCCCATCACTCAGGAGGCTGGAGCAAGAGGGTGGTAAGTTCTAGGCTAGCCTGGGATACATACTGAGACCCTGTTGAGAGAGAGAGAGAGAGAGAGAGAGAGAGAGAGAGAATGAGAGAATGAATGAATATGAATTGATGTCACACTTACAGGCCCCTCAGCTCCTTACTACATGATGGTGGGCAGGGTGCTGCCCAGCAGCAGAACCAAGAGTGAGATTATAAAAATCCTAGTATTTTGTTTTGTTTTTGGATATAGGGTCTCACTTTAGCCCAGGATGACCTGGATCTCACTCTGTAGTCCCAGGCTGGCCTTGAACTCACAGCAATCCTCCTGCCTCAGTACGCCCCCTCCCAGTCCTGGGATTAAGGGGTTAAAGGTGTGCACCACCACACCTGCCCGGCTAGTATTCTTTTTTCCTCTGACAGTTCTAGGGATTTCCATCCAGCCTCCTCACACAAGTGCACTGTATACCCCTCAGCCCTCAAATATTCCCCGTGACCCGACTTTTTCCATCTTCAGTCCTCTTTCCCTGGCCTCCTCCTGGCCCTGGGGTCTTCTTAGCACCCCCTCTCTGTTAGAGCAGCTGTCTGCCCCCAGGGCCTCCTCCCTGGCCTGGCTTGGCTCAGCCTCTCTCCCCTGGAGGCCCATCTCCTCAGCGAGTATGCTAGAGAGAGTTTGCTTTTATTATAGAGCTACTCACACAATAATCCTTTCAGCCATGATGGGATTAATCCACCCCTAAAGTCGGAGCCCTCCCAAAGGCCCCATCTCCCAACATGGCAGCCCTGGGGGCTGAGTTCCCACACATGAACTTTCAGGGTCACATTCAAACCATAGCATGTCCTGCTTTTGGTGTGAGTTCCATGTCACCAGGCAGAGTTGTCCCTTCCTCTACTCCCTCCCTATTCCTTTCTTTCTTCCTCCTCCCTCCTTTCTCTCTCTCTCTTCTTTCTCTCTCTCTCTTGGAGATGGGGTCTCTCACCATGTAGCCCAAGCTGGCCATTGCACCCAGCCCTTCTCCCCATCTTTTGAGACAGTCTCCTCATGCTGACATTCTTGCCTGCCCCAAAGTTGGCAACCGAGGCCCCGTGCACCCCAGTCCTCTCCCCACTGACTTAGGAGCAGCACCCCAGTCAGACAGAGAAGGCAGAAAAACTGCCAGTCTGGTGGGGCTCTGAGGCAGACATCGTCTTTACCTCTCAGCGTGCTTGGCACATGGCTGCTGTTACAATACGTAGACTCACCACTGGACATTATGAAATCTTGAGGCATGGACAGGAAGTTATGCTATGTTTTGTAATATCATATAAGGACTCTGGGAAGTGTGTAATGTGTTTCAGGAAATTTTATTTCCAAATTAGGAAAATCCAGCTCGTATTTTTTTCCATTATGAAAGATTGACTTCCAGCAATCTGGAAAATCTATTTCTGTGCCATGTTCCATTCCCTGACAAAGGCAGGCAGAGAAAGTAGCCTCTGTGTTGAAGGGCCTGTACTTATCTGTCCTTATGAGTGTTGATCACACAAACCCTCCTTGTGGAAGCTTTTCCTTCTTGCATAAAGCGTTGTATGAACCGAAGTCCCTTAGCAAGAAGGGGCTGCTTCTGTTTTTCCTCAAATGTGTATGTGGTGTGTGCTGTGCACGTGTGCATGCTTGCAGAGGCCAGAGGTCAGTGTTGGATGCCTTTCTCAGTTGCTCTCTGTCTGAATTTTTTTCTTTCTTTTTATGTTTTTTCGAGGTAGGGTCTCGCTGTAGCCCAGGCTGACCTGGAACTCACTCTGTAGTCCCAGGCTGGCCTCAAACTCACTGTGATCCTCCTTCTTCCTCCTGAGTGCTGGGGTTAAAGACGTGCACAACGATGCCTGGCTTCTCCGTCTAATTTTGGAGATTGAACCTAGAGTTCACTGGTTTGTGTAGCTTCATGAGCCAGCGAGCACTAGGAATCTTCTGGTCTCTGCTTCTGGTCTCTGCCTCCTCGGTGCTGGGATTGCAGGTGCACACTGCCGTGTCTGGTTTTTACATGGGTTCTGGGGATTCGAGCTCATGCTTGTGCAGCAGACCATCTGCCCCTGTTCCTGTTTCCTCCTCTTTGAGCTCTTGGATTCAGTGAGGTGTTTGGTTTTGGTGTCAGGGCCTCTCTATGTAGTTCAGGCTGGCCTTGAACTCCTAATCCTTCTGCCTCCTTCTCCTAATCCTTCTGCCTCCTTCTCTCAAGTGTTGGGATTACAAGTATATCCCACCACCCCCAGATCTTCTGCTTTCTTTTAGCATGTGTGTGTATGTACGTGTGTGTGTGTGTGTGTGTGTGTGTATGTGTGTGTGCAGATATGAGTGCCCTGTGTGCTCACCTGCATGGGCCAGAAGCATGCTGGGTATTTCCTATCACTTTTCCACCTTTTCCCCTTGAGATGGAGTCTCTCACTGAACCTGGAGCTCAACATTTTTTGGTTAGACTGGCTGACCAGGAGCCCCAGCAATTCTGTCACTGCCCCCCTCAGCCCTGGGGTTACAGGAAAGCACAACCATGGAGTTTTTTTTTTTTACATGAGTACTGGGGACTGAACTCAGGTCTTTATGCTTGTACAACAAGGACTTTTACCTGCTGAATCATCTCCCCAAGCCCCGAGTTTTGTTTTGTTTTGTTTTTTGAGGTAAGGTCTCAATCTAGCCCCGGCTGACCTGGAATTTATGCTTAGTCCGAGGCTAGCCTCAAACTCACAGGAATCCTCCTACCTCTGCTGAAATTAAAGGTGTGTTCCACCACACCTGGCTTCTGAGTGAAATTAAAATATATTTTTATTGATTTATTTGCAAACAGAGACAGAGAGAAGGGAAAGAGACAGAGAATGGGCCCGCCAGAGCCTCCAGCCCCTGCAAACAAAATCCAGGTGCATGCACCCCTTTGTGCATCTGGCTTTATGTGGGCACTGGGGAATCGAACTTGGGCCATTAGGCTTTGCAAGCAAGCTCCTTAACTGCTGAGCTATCTCTCCAGCCCCCTGGGTGAGGTCTTTGAACTTCCCATATGAGCCCTGCTTTTTGTTTACTTCATTTTCTCTCAGTCGTCATCTCCCTGTGTCTCTCTGTCCACATCTCCACTTCCGCTTTGTTTCCCATCTGTACACGTGTGTGCTTGTCAGTGTTCACCCCCACTGCTGCCTCTGGATCTGCCCAGCTCAGAGATAACTGGAACATCACTTAGATATTTTCCACAGACCTCTCCCTGTGGGACAGATATCCTCTGATATGTTCTGTGATTGGGTAGCCAGCCACTTTGGTCTGACTAGAGAGGTTCCTGGAATGTGAGGCTTTCTGTTCTAAAATTATAGCAGTGTCATTTCTTTGAGACACTTGGTGGATTTCATCTGAGGAAATGCCCTGGGGCTGCCTTTCTCTGTCAGCATCTAAAACGAAATTTCTTTTTTCCCCCAAGTTAGGGTCTCATTGTAGCCCAGGCTGACCTGGAACTCACTTTGTAGTTTCAGTGGCCATGAACTTAGTGATCGTTCTGTCTCTGCCTCCCAAGTGCTGGGATCAAAGGCCACCACACCCCGCCTCTGTCTCTAGTGCCCTCATCATCCCCTCAGATGGTTGAAATGTGACCAAGGTGTCAGTGTTCTTTTGTTGTTTAAAAAATATTTTATTTATTTGAGGCAGAGAGAGAGAAAGAAAGAGAGAGAGAGAGAGAGAGAGAGAGAGAGAGAGAGAGAGAGAGAGAGAGAATATGAGCGTACCAGGGATGCCTGCCACTATAAACAAGCTCCAGATGCATGTGCCACTTTGTCTCGCTGGCTGGCTTTACGTGGTACCAGGGAATAGAACCCAGGCCATCAGGCATTGCAAGTGAGCACCTTTAACCGATGAGCCATCTCTCCAACCCCAGTGTCAGTGTTCTCAAAAGGCTCCCCGTGTGCTTCTGAAGGTCACCAGAGACTGAGGCACCATTGCTTCTGAAGCAAAGTAATGAGGATGTGTGCTGCTTTCATTCACTGGGCTCTGCATCTGCATACCCATTCCTTCCCCAGATGTTTTCTAGAAAGTACCCAGGCTTTGCCTTGTGTGTCTCTCTATCTGTATCTACCCCAGGGCTCTGGACAACTGAGGGGTTTGACCCTAACCCCCTCTCATGTTGACACAGCCGTGTCACTCTGGCTCCTGGATGCTCATCCTTATTAACTCTGGAACTTATCTTCTCCAGAAGTCTCTGGTTTTCAGCCTGCCATGGCTTTGGATGGCCAGGGTTAGCTGCCCTAGGTCATGACCTGTGTTTCCCTTCCAGAAAACTCTCCACCTTCAACACATACATGAAGGCCCATGGCTACAATGTGGAGCAAATATGGGAGTCCATCGAGGATGTCATCATCAAGACGCTCATCTCGGCCTATCCCATCATCAAGCACAACTACCACACCTGCTTCCCCAGCCACACGCTCAACAGTGCCTGCTTTGAAATCCTGGGCTTTGACATCTTGTTGGACCAGAAACTGAAACCCTGGCTGCTGGAGGTAAAGAAAGTTTGGGCAAAGGGTCTGAACAGTCCCCATCCTGGGGTCAATCAGCTGCAGGGACTCTGCCTTCCTGGCTCATCAGGATTGTTTTAAACAACTTCCGCTGCCACTTCCTCCCCTGGTGCCAGCTGCCTGGCCGGTGGGGTTTTGCTCTTCGCTGTAAAGTGGCCACCAGAGGGGGATAGACGGTCGGGAATTAGAGAATTCCTTGTGTCTTCTTGAGGCACAGTCAATCAGACTAGCCACCAATTTCAGACAATGAGTCATTCAAAAGATAGCTCTCCCTTTTGTATCAGAGTCGTTTCCCACAAAGGGGCTATTCCTCATCAAAGCTGAGTTGATGATGGTCACTCTCAGATGGGGAGCTCCCATGCCTGGCCCTTGAGCACCTGAGCACCAACTAAGGATCTTGGTATCTGTTATTACATACTGAGGAAGTCAGTCCCTGAGTTTCCTGCCTCTTCCAGAGCCACGGGGTCAGTGGGAGAGGAAGAAGATTTCCAAGTGGCTGATTATCTCCCCGAGACCTCCTGAACCCTGTCAAGTAGCCATTGAGTGCACACCATTGGGAGCAAAGGCTGTGAAGTGAAGTCAGAGGTGCCAGGCCACACTAGAGTGCAGGGCTCAGAACTATAGGTGAAATTCCTGGGAATTTGGCCTCTCTTCACTGAAGGCTCATTTTTAGGTGTGAGGGGGAAGGCTATTTGGAGTTCCCATCCCAAGAACAGAATGAACCTGTCTCTGTGTCCTTTCTTTCCTTTTTCCTTTCTCCTCTCCTTTCCTGTCCTGTTCTTTCCTTCCATTCTTTTTGTGTTTGTTTTTTAATATTTTATTTATTTGCAAGAGGAGAGAAACAGAGAGAGAGAGAGAGAGAGAGAGAGAGAGAGAGAGAGAGAGAAAGAAGTGAGATAGAGAGAGCGTGTGTGAATGGGCACATCAGGACCTCTAGCCACTGCAAACTAACTCCAGATACATATATCACTTTGTGCATCTGCCTCTACGTGGGTACTAGGGTATCAAACCCAGGTCACTAGGTTTGCAGGCAAGCACCTTAACCACTGAGCCATCTCTCCAGCTCTTCCTGTGTTCTTTTTATATTTATGCATGTGAGTGCAGGTTTGTGTGTGGAGGTCACGGGACAACATCGAACTTTGGTCCTCACCCTCTACCATGTTTGAAGCAGGGTCTCTTGTCCCCTGTAGGTATCAAGTGAGCTGGCCTTCAAGCTTCTGGGAAGTCTCCTGTCTCCTCCTCCCACCTCTCTGTAGATGTGTTGGGATTGTAGACACTTATGCTAAGCTTTACGTGGGTTCTGGGGGTTCAAACTCAGGTCATCAAGCATGTGCAGCAAGCACTTTCCCCACTGAGCCATCTCCCTAACCCTCCGTTGGTTTGCTGTTTGAGACAGGATCCCACTTTGTAACCCAGGCTGACCTCAAACTTGTGACAGTCCTCCTGCCTCTGTCTCCCAATGGCTGAGCTTACAAGCATGCCTGGCTAAGCCTGTCCTTCCCATCACATGCATGGTACATGGGAGTGAACACCCACTCACCCACCAGACTGGGGGAGACAAAGACAGCACCTCTCATCCTCCCAGAGGAGAAAGGACTGAGATAAAAGTGGGTTATACTGAAGGAAGTTCCACTTCCTGCTTCCCTTCCGGTGGGTGGTTCCCATCCAGACCTTCTAGGGGTTTCCTTCCATTCATTTTGGTAGCTGGGGCCCTGAAGTGGGCTTTGGCGGCACCTGGAGGCGGCATCTTGACCTCACCTCTGATCACCCCTAACTGCTGTCTTGCTCTTATTAGGTCAACCATTCTCCAAGCTTCTCCACTGACTCCACGTTGGATAAAGAGGTGAAAGACAGTCTGCTGTATGACACCTTGGTCCTGATCAACCTGGGAAGCTGTGACAAAAAGAAAGTCTTGGAGGAGGAGAAACAGCGGGGACGAATCCTGCAGCAGTGTACTTCTCGGGAGAGCAGGTGCACCAGCACGCCCCATGCTAGGGACCCCCTCTCTTACTGCCCTCCTTCAGTAAGACTGGTTGACTAGCTGTTCTGATCCCAGCGTGACTCAATAGACTCATGGTTATATGGGCTTCTGTCACTTCTCTGAGCCTCAGTGGTCTCTCTGTGAAATGAAACAGAAATATATGAATTTGTTAGGGAAATTAAATGAGATCACTCATATCTCAAACCTTCCCATAGTGCCTAGCATCATAGTTTGTTAGAGGTTAGGAAGATTCGACTACTATGGTTGTTGCTCAGTGTTAAAGCAAGTCCGAGGGCCTGGATTTGGTGGGGAAGGAAAGAGAAGGAGGGAGGGAGAGAGAAAGAGAGAGAGAGAATATGAATGGATATCTGAATTTGGCCTGGAATTGGTAGGTTTTGAAAAGATTTCTTCCAAACTCAGGTTCTTGCATGTGTTAGACAAGCACTCTTCCACTGAGTTACAGTCCCAGTCCTTGGTTTAAAAAAATTATTCATTTATTCATTTGTATCTATGAGTGCACCAGGGTCTCTTGCCACTGCAAATGAATGCCAGATGTATGTGTCACCTTTTTAAGAAAACATTTTTATTTATTTAAAGGAAGAGAGAGAAGAAAAGAAAGAGAGGGGGAGACAGAGAGAGGGGGGAACACCAGGGCCTCCTGCCGTTGCATACAAACTCCAGATTTACCAGCACTTTGTGCATCTGGATTTACCTGGGGAATGGGGAATAGAACCCAGATTGCCAGGCTTTGCAGCAAGCGCCTTGACTGCTGAGCCATCTTTCCAGCCCTACTTGTGTCACTTTTTATATTTAGCTTTTCAAAAACACTGGGGAATTGAACCCAGGGAGGGAATTGAACCTCAGGTCAACAGGCTTTTCAAATTAACTTTAACTGGAGAGCTGTTTCCCCAACCCCACTTTTTTTTTTTTCTCTGAGACAGGATCTGATGTAGCTCAAGCTGGTCTTGAACTTGTAATCCTCTGCCACAGCCTCCTAAGTGCTGACATTACAGGCATGTAGTTCCATGACCAATGGATGGATTATTACTAACAAGTGACAATTCTATGTAGAAAATGAGTTTATGGCTGGACATGGTGGCGCACACCTTTAGTCCCAGCACTTGGGAGGCAGAGGTAGGAGGATCGCCATGAGTTCAAGGCCAGCCTATGACTAGAATATATTCTAGGTCAGCCTGGGCTAGAGTAAGACCCTACCTTTAAAAACCAGAAAGAGAAAAAGAAGAAGGCGTCTTGCTGCTCTTCAGATTCCACTCAGATCTCCACCCACCCCAGAGGCAGAGGCAGAACCAGGAATCCTAGACCGAGCTTCTGGATCGGAGGCACTCATGTTCCACGGTGTCTCTCAGGAACTTTCTGGTCTATTGCCTGCCCTGTAAGCTGAGTGGCGGGGAGGTAGAATGGGCTGCTGTGTAGTGCTGTTCTAGAAGCTAAGGAGACCAGGACTCTAGATGGGGAACTGACTTGCACAAGCCCACCTTGCTGGTGACAGCTCCAGAAAACTCACACACCTGACCTTCTGGTGTCTTGTACCTCTCTGCCATGTCCAGTCTCCTCAAGGAGGAGGCTGCAGCCATCACACTCAGTGACTCCTCTCTACTCTTGGCTTGAATAGCTCAGTGGCTCTTGGTTTCCCTGCTGTAAAGGGGGCTTATGCCTCCCTACCTGACCTCCACCTCCCCAGGGGGCTGTAAGGAAGAATGAGGTCATCATAGCTCATAAAGCTCATCTAAGAAGCCCTCAAATTTAGCAAAATACAAGCTGCATTCTCCAGAGAAGGGTAATGAGGGCAGTGAATGGGAAGGTGGCGACAGTCTGCTTGGACTGTCAGCCAAGGGGGAATTGGGTTTTACTTGTAACAGGAGAGAATTTGGTGAGCTGTCAGAGACTCCTGACCAGCCCTTCGAGCAATTGTGACATTGGATGTCTCCAGAGGGCTAGAATCTCTTTTCAAGGAAACATTCTTGCTCGGATTTAACAAATACTGATCGACCACTATGATGTGCAAGGCCTGCATCTGGCCCTAGATGACACCCAACTTGGACACGTCTCTTCCAAGAAAACTTAACTGCAGCCCTATTTTCTGCTTCCCAACAGGATGAAGGAAGTCAAGGGTTTCCAGGCAATGCGGATACAGAAAACTGAGAAATATGAGATGGAACACTGTGGAGGGTTCCGGATGATTTATCCCTGTTCAAATTTGGAGATGTATGAGAAGTTTTTCCAGGACAATAGCTCCCTCTTTCAGAATACTGTTGCTTCCAGGGCTCGGGAGGTATATGCCCGGTAAGAAGGCTCACCAAGTTGAGGTGGGCAGGGTGTTCTGGGCATCGTTCTTGACCTTCTAGTGTGGATGGCCTAAGGTAGCAGTTCCCAACTTTGTTATTACTGGAGGAACATTTGCTCTGATCTTCAAAGAGCAGGAACTAGAAGATTCTGTAGTGCAAGGGATTATTAATTAGATGATCTGATGTTTCTAGAGCTGTGTCATGGATCACGATGGTATGAAATCTATGAGCTGCAAGGGTGGGGATTCATCCCATTGGGCCTGTTTCCCACTAAGCACCTCATTTATGAAGGGGATGTCAGAACAGAGAGGGGATCACAGAGCAAGATGATGACAGAAAGAATAGAATGATCGTCTCTTGGTTCACGAGACTCGGTGATATCACTATAGTATGTACCACCTGTGGTCTACTCCCGGGATCCACTGCTCAGAGAACCTAGAATATGAGACGGTCTGTCCAAGGAGCTCCTGCTCAGTCCTCTACTTGGTAGCTGCTATGGGTGAGGGCTGGCCTGCTGGGAGGCGGAGAAGGGATGTGGGTGAGGTAGAATGGGAACAGCTCCCTTTACTGTGCCTCTCTCTCTCTTCTTGAGACTCTTCTCCACCCTCCTCCTTGACTCTCAGTCACCTGTGCAGGGAGAGGAGGTGGGGCACTCTGTTTGTCCTTCCAGGAGAATGCCTGCCTTCATCACCCATGACACTCACTTGTTCCTCAATGGGCAGGCAACTAATTCAGGAGCTAAAGGAAAAACAGCAGAAAAAGTCCTTACTGACAAAAGAAAAGAAGGTGGAGAATCAGGGAGAGTCAGCCGGCGAACCAGTGAGAGTCAAGCGTGTGAGGAGTTGGCAACTGAAGGAAGAGCAGAAATGCAAGACCACTGCCCATACCCAGAAACAAGTAAACCTGGATGGGAGGGGAACATGTATACCCAGCACCCTGCCCCAACTGAGGCCGATCCATGGGGGGATGCTGAGGAGACCTCTACTCCGGGCTCAAACACACTGACGGGCTGCCCAAGGGATTGGGCCACAGGAGAGGGGTCTGGAAGGCACACGCAGCCCAGTGTCCATCAGAGGATCCCTTGATCTAGTTGTAAAGGGTGTTCAGTGGGCTATCTTTACCTCTAGGAATAAGAGAAGCCTGGCTGTGCTGGGAGCTTGAGCCTGACCCCTTGCAGGGAGCAGGCGTCTGAATAATGTGCACTCACCTCTTCATCTCCAACCCAAGTGGGAATGCCCCCTCCCCCAGCAGACCACCAAGAAGAGCTGCTGGGAGGCAGGACCTTTGGAACATTACGTGGGGATGACTGACTATAGCTGAGTGCCTCCCACCTGCTCTCCGTACAGGGTGGCCTGGCACCCAGGCTGTGGCACCTGCATCTCATTGTTAGGACCCAGACCTCTGGCTTCCTTCTTCTCTGCCTAGAGTTCTAGCTCAGTGGGAAGATGCAGTTGACTTTCTTGGGTTTGTTTGCTTGTTTGTTTTGGAGACAAGGTTTTACTATGTAGCTCTGCTGGCAAGCTTGGAACTCATTATGTAGACCAGGCTGGCCTCTTGACCTACAGTGATTCTCCTGCCTCTGCTTCTGGAGGGCTGGAATTATGGGAGTGAACTACTATGCCTGCACATCTGTTTTGTCTTGAAGTCTCACCTGAAAACACAGGATTTTAGAGCAGAATTGGGGATTATTTTAAACTTTGCTGGGGTCACAAGACCCTCTGGGAAACTGATAAAAACTGGAATCTCTTGTCATAAAGTATACAGTGTACTATGTTAAATCTAACATTGAAATAGCTAAAGACCACCCAAAGCGATCCTCCAGCTTTCTAAGGGTCCTGGAACCCCAGGCTAAGAGCCTTAGATTAGAGGCCCTGGGATGATGACTGTTTTCCTTTGCTTTAACCTCCTGTGCACCTACTCTGGGGTGCAGATGAATCTGGGAGTGAACAGAGCTGGGTTCCCACTGGCTGTGTATTTGGTTTCCTCCTTCCCAGTACTTCCGGCCATTGGCATTAGTGTCCTGCACGCCTGGCTTGTTCTTGGGTGTCAGAGGCATAAAGACAGATGAAACAAACAGTAGCCTTGACCAAGAGGCCCCCCAGAAGAAGGAGAACTCCATTCCCCACAAGCCTGTTCCTGCGAGGCACTACAGCTCTGTACCTGATCTGAGGAGTTCAAGTCTCAACGGGTTGGGGGTGGAGATCTGTAAGGCCAATTCCCAAGTCAAAGAAGTCAAATCAGCCTTTGCCATGAATGTCTTTGACAACACTCTGGTAAGTGGGGCACTGGGCGCTGGGAGGGAACCGGGAATCTTACTTTCTGCTTCCTTCTCTAGCCTTAATCTGTGGCTCTGTGAGTAGCCACCGACCCTCCCAGAGTCTGTTTCCCCATTTCTAAAGCCTAGATTTCATGTGGAGGATGTGTCTGGGGTGGCTTTTAGGAGGGTCACCCTGAGTATCTTCTCTTCTTAGACAGGTTACCACCTGCACTAGTTTCTTAGGGTGCTGTGGCTAATTGTCACAAACCTGAAGGCTCAGCACAGCACAGTATCTTCTCTCACAGTTCTAGAAGCTAGAAGCTGAAACCCAGGTGCCAGCGGGCTCAGGTTATGTGGGAAGGCTCTAGAGAGATCCTTCTTAGTTACATTCTGCTCATTGCAGGCACTCGTTGATTTGTGACAGCATATCTCTCAGCTTATGTTGTCACATGGCCTTTTGTGTAAGAGACGTGTGTGGCATGCAGGTGGAGGTCAGAGGGCAACCTAAGATGTCAATCTGTGCCTTCCATCTTGTTTGCTGCAGCAGGTCTCTTTGTTATTTGCCACCGCATTCACCAGGCCAGCTGGCCCGGGAGCTTCCAGGGATTCTTTTGTCTGCACCTTTCATCTGGCTTTGGAATTCTGGGATTTCAGACACATTGCATAGGCCTTGGGAAACCAAACTTGGACTTTATCCACTGAGCTATCTCCCTAGCCTTTAAAATTTTTATTTATTTATTTTTATTTATTTGAGAGAGAGAAAGAGAGAGAGAGAGAGAATGGACACACCAGGGTCTTTAGCCACTGTAAATGAACTCCAGATGCATGTGCCACCTTGGGCACCTTGCTTACGTGGGTACTGGGGAATCGAACCTAGGTCCTTAGGCTTTGCAGACAAGCACCTTAACTACTGAGCTATCTCTCCAGCCCTCACTAGCCTTTTTGTTGTTGTTTTCTTTTTTAATTTATTTTTATTTCTTGATGTGTGTATGTAGAGTATTGTGGTATGTGGTGAGTATTGTGTTCATATATATGTGTGTGTGTGTGTGTGAAATGTGTGAGTCCTGTGTGTGCTGAGGCCAGAGGATACTATCAAGTGTCTTCCTTTTTTCACTCATCCATCTGTTTTCTTGAGATGGAATCTCTCACTCACCCCAGGGCTGCCATTTTTTGCTGTTTTATATGAAGTAAGCATGGTGATGCAAAACTGTAGTCCCAGTTCCTAAGAAGGTTGAGGCAGGAGGATTGCTTATGCTCTAGCATTTAGGGCCAGCCTGGCCCATCTTTAAAAAGTATATTTTTAATAAGTATACACAAGCACAGAGCTAGGCACAAATCTTTACATAACCAGCCCTCCATGTTCATAGACACAACCATGTATGGATCAAAAATTATGTTTTGACTTGGTGTAGTGGTGGCACGCGCCTTTCATCCCAGTACTTGGGAGGCAGAAGCAGGAGGATCTCTGTGAGTTTGGTCTAGCCTGGCCTAGAGTAAGACTCTATGTCAAAAAATATGTTTTAAACAGTTACATGGTTATTTAACATAAAGACTTTACTTTTGCAATACTGAAGGTATTCCTTGGGCTTACTAGCCATGTGTTCTGTTACTGAAGTTATGTCCTAATCCCTTGTTTTTGAGACAGGGTTTTGGATATAGTCTTGAACTTATTAGGATCCTCCTACCTCTGTGTCTTGGGTACTGAGATTATAGGTATGTGTCACCACATTCAGCATCCAGATTGTTTTTTCTTTTTTTGAGATAGGGTCTCGCTCTAGCCCAGGCTGACCTGGAATTCACTCTGTAGTCTCAAGCTGGCCTCAAACTCACAGCAATCCTCCTGCCTCAGCCTCCCAGAGTGCTAGGATTAAAGGTATTCATCACCATGCCCAGCTTCTCCATTTTATATAAAGGACTTGATCATCCTTGGATTTTGGAATCCATGGAGGGAGGTGTTCCTGTAGTCAGCCTTCCTTAGACTTCAAAGGGCAAATACATTTATAGATCTTCTACAACTATAAACCAAGCCAGAATGAATAGCACCAATGAAATTAAAAAAAATTAATGTAGGGCTGGAGAGATGACCCAGTGAATAGATAAAGTGCTTGCCATGCAAGCATGTGTACTTGAATGTGAATCCTCAGAACCCATGTAAAAAGATGGATGCCAGCCGGGCATGGTAGAGCACATCTTTAATCCCAGCATTCGGGAGGCAGAGGTAGGAGGATTGCCATGAGTTTGAGGCCACCCTGACACTACACAGTGAATTCCAGGTCAGCCTGGGCTAGAGCGAGACCCTACCTCAAAAAAAAAAAAAAAAAAGACGGATGCCTGTATCATGTCAACGCTCCTGTGGCAAGATGAAAGATAGACTCAGGAGAACCCCCTCCCCCCGAAAGCTCTTGGCCCAGCTAGCCTGGCACACTCGATAATGAAAACAGAGATTCTGCCCCAAATAAGGTAGAAGGTGAAGATGGACATCAAGGTTGTCCTCTGGCTTCCATACACGTGCTAGGGCAGGAGCTTGCACACACGTCAAAAAACAAAGTTAATTAAATGAGGCCTGGTGGTGCACACCTGAAATCCCAGCGCTTGGGAGGTGGAGTCAGGAGGATCAGAAATTCAAGGTCATCTTCCACTACAGAGTGAGTTTGAGGTCAGTGTGAGATGCCATGAAGCCCTTTCTAAAAACACAAATGAAACAAACAAATAAACAAACAAAAAAGTCATAATTGATTACTTTATTTTTGCAGAAATAAAATTTCCATATGCTATGGTCTCTAGTACTTTGTGTTCACCACACTGAGGCCCAAGAGCCAAATAGCAGGTCCTGTAAGCACTGGAAAATTGTCAGCATTGCTGGGGACTTTGCTTGGTCCAAGTTCACTAGGGAGTGGTGCAATTTTTCAAAAATTTTAAACTATAGCCCACAATAAGAAATCCCATCTTATTTCACAACCCATTGCGTATATACACATCTGGGAGAAAGTTTCTAAAAGAATGCTTAGCCACACCTCATGCAGGGACTCATTTGATGTCTGCTATTCTATTCTTAAAAAAAAAATAGTAGTTAAATCCATGAAGTTAATTTCATGACCTACTAATAGGTTTACCATCCATAGTTTGAAAGCCACTTTTAAGAGCATATGCCTCAAAGCTCCATGACGTTGGGGTTGGCAGGGATTGTGGGGCACATTCCCCAGAGCACAAGCAACAAAAGCGGAATCAAGCAAATGAGACTTCAGCAGATTCCAAGTGTCCCAGTAAGACAACCTGTGGAAGGGGAGAAAATGCTTGCACACCATGTCTGATAAGGAATTTGTCTTACTCTGCTTGGGCTGCTACTACAAAATGCCTTTATAAAAATATTCATTTATTTGAAGCTGGGCATGGTGGTACACACCCTTAATTCCAGCACTTGGGAGGCATAGGTAGGAGGATCGCTGTGAGTTTGAGGCCAGTCTGGGGTTACAGAGTGAATTCCAGGTCATCGTTGACTAGAGTGATACCCTACCTAAAAAAAAAAAAAAAAAACAACCCAAAAGCTATTTATTTGAGATAGAGAGAAAGAATGGGCACCACAAGGCCTGTTGCCCACTGTGGACGAATTCCAGCTGCATGCGCCATGTTGTGCATCTGGCTTTACATGGGTTCAGGGGAATCAAACTCAGGCTGGTAGATGAGTAAGTGCCTTCCGCTGAGCCATCTTCTCAGAAAACACCTTTGATGGAGTAGCTTATAAACAACAGAAGTTTATTTCTCAGAGTTCTGGAGGCTACGATCAAGGCATATGCTGGCAGATTTTATGTCTTGTTTGTTTTTGAGGTAGGGTCTCATTTTCACCTAGGCTGACCTGGAAATCACTCTGTAGGCTGAGGCTGGCCTCAAACTCATGGCAATCCTCCTGCCTCAGTCTTCTGAGTGCTGGGATTAAAGGGATGAGGCACCATCTTCATAGACCACGTATCTCTTGTCCTTACTGTGTCCTCACATGTTGGAAATAGCTGGCTGGCTGTCAGCCTCTTTTATTTTAGTTTATTTTTTCCTTGTTTTGTTTTATGAGGTAGGGTCTCACTCTAGCCCAGGCTGACCTGGAATTCACTATGTAGTCACAGGGTGGCCTCGAACTTCAGGAAATCCTCCAACCTCTGCCTCTTGAGTGCTGGGATTAAAGATGTGTGACACCATGCCCAGCCTTCAGCCTCTTTACAGGGCACTGTTTAATGAGGTTCTGCCCTCATCACTTGTCCATCCCACAGAAGACCCTGTATTACTGCCTTTGTGGGGAAGGATTTCAATCCATGAATTTGGGAAGTATTTGAGACCATAGCAGATTAACACCCACAGTTTGTAAAGAACTCTTCCAAATCAATAACAGGGACAAAAAATGGTTTAACAGGGCTGGAGAGATGACTCAGCAGTTAAGGCACTTGCCTCCAGTGCCTAAGGCCCCGGGTTCAATTCCCCAGGTCCCACATAGGCCAGACCCACAAGGTGTGGCCCTGGTGCTCTCTCTCTCTCTCTCTGCTTGAAAATAAATAAATAAAATATTTTAAAAAATGGTTTAACAATCAGGGGCTGGGGAATGGCTTATCGGTAGAGCACAGGCCCAGCATGTAGGAGGACCTGGTTTCACCCACACACACATGCTGGCAAACATGTCTTTGAATGAGTGTTTCTCTAGAGAAACTTGGTCAACGAGCATGGGAAATATGACCCTTTCTCATCATGCCCTCCCCTTGCATGTTTATTAGTCATTAGTACCAAGCTGCACAGGAGAGGATTGCTTTATTTATTTATTGGTGTGTGTGTGCATGTGTGCACGTGTGTGCATGTATGGGTGTGCACATGCCACAGAAAACGTGTAGAGGTCTAAAGACAACCTTGAGTTGTCCTGATCCTTCTGCCTCTGCCTCTTGAGTTCAAGGAGATTATAGGTGTGTGCCCCCACGTCTTGTTTGATGTGGTGCTGGGAATCAACTCAACCTTCCACCTTCTTTGAGACAAGGGTCTTTTGTTGCTGTTGCAAATGAACAAATGCCGGTAAAACTGGCCCAAGAACTTTGAGTTCTCCTGGCTCTGTCTCCCATTGTAGGCACATTGGGATCACACAGGAATGGATCACTTTGCAGTTGGTTGTACATGGGTGCTGGGGAGAATCAAAATCACCCAAGGGAGGCTTTGTGAGCAAGCATCTTTCCCCAGCTCCCCCTCCACAACCTACCTCATGTCTCTTGGGCTTCTCTGACGGCCTTATACTCCTGGCCTGTAGCTTGTAAAGCTATGGCTTTCTGTCACCTAAGCTATGGGGATTGAGGCTGTCCTTGGACAAGGTAGTGTGAGGCTGCAAATCTCATCACTTGCAGTTGCTTTCTAAGAATAAATTCCAACCACCTAATTTACCCTATCAGATTTCCAAAATACAGACATGTAAGTTGCCTCCACTTCTCCTTCATGACAAATATCACCATACTACAATGACTCTCAATTTTTTTATATAGGATCTCATGTAGCCTAAAGTGGCCCCCAAACTGGCTATGTAGCTATGGATGACCTTGAACTTCCTGATCCTCCTGCCTCTGCCTCTTTAGTACAAGGAGATTATAGGTGTGTGCCACCACATCTGGTTTTATGTGGTGCTGGGAATCAAGCCCAGGGCTTTATGCATGCTAGGCAAGTCTGTACATCTGAGCTACATCACCTCCCCACAACCCGGAATTTGAGTCTATGGGTACGCCAGGGCCTCTTGTCACTGAAAACAAATGCCAGACATTTTTTCCACTTTTTGTGTCTGGTTTACAGGGATGTCTTGGGATTGAATTTAGGCCAGCAGGCATTGAAAGCAAATACCTTTAACCACTGAGCATCCTACATTAGTTTTATATTGAGATATGAAATACATCATATAGGGCTGGAGAGATGGCTTAGCTGTTAAGGCATTTGCCTGCAAAGCAGAAGGACCCCAGTTTGATTCCCCAGTGTCCACATAAAGTCAGATGCACAAGGTAGTGCATGTGTCTGGAGGCCCTGGTGCACCCATTCTCTCTCTCTGCTTCTTTCTCTCTCTTTCACAACTCTCTCTCAAATAAATGAATAAATAAAATATTAAAATATACATCATATAAAATTGACCATTTAATCCATTTTTGGTATGCAGCTACAGCATTAGGACAGTCACAATTTGTGCAATGATTGCTACCGTCCATTTCCAGAACATTTTCATCAAGCAGAACTTTTCACATTAAGCATAGTTCTCTATTCTTTCTTTTCTGCATCCCTAAGATCCTCTGTTTTACTTTTATTTTCCTGTCTTTTGTGTGTTTAAGGTACTGGAGCTTAAACCTCAGGTCCTCACTCATGCTAGGCAAGCACTTGGCCACTGAGCTATATCCCCTAGCCCTTTTTTTACTTTTTATTTTGAAACGGGGTCTCATTAAGTTACCCAGACTAGCCTTGGACTCAGTCTGTAACCCAGGCTGACCTGTAACTCATTCTGTAGTCCCAGGCTGACTTTGAACTCACAGCAATTCTCTTACCTTTGCCTCCTCAGTGCTGGGATTAAAGACTTGTGTCACCACATCTGACTGAGTTTCCGTTTTTTAAAATATTTTATTTATTACGAGAGAGAGAGAAAGAGAGAGAGAGAGAGAGAGAGAGAGAGAGAGAGAGAGAGAGAGAGAGAGAGAGAGAGAGAGAGAGCGCCTGGGGTCCTAGTTACTACAAACGAACTCCAGG
This sequence comes from Zapus hudsonius, assembly GCA_004024765.1. Classification (NCBI taxonomy): domain Eukaryota; kingdom Metazoa; phylum Chordata; class Mammalia; order Rodentia; family Dipodidae; genus Zapus; species Zapus hudsonius. The sequence continues at coordinate 4,055 of PVHP010028505.1, read as the reverse complement.
TGCATGTGGCACTTTGTGCATCTGGCTTTACATGGGTACTGGGGAATCAAACTCTGGTCATAAGGTTTTGCAGGCAAGCACCTTTGACCACTGAGCCATCTCTCCAGCCCAGTTTCCTTTCCTTATGTTAAGACTTGAGCTCACATTGTTCCTGAAGAGTTCCATCACCTCTTGATATGCTGCTGTGACTGATTACAATGTGCCCCCGATGTCTTTCTGGATTTTGCTGGCTAGTCTCAGTGTGGGTAATTTATGCCTGGATTATTTCACATAGCATAAGGTTTTCAAGGTTCATTGATGTTTTAGTCCATATCAGAACTTCCTTTCTGTCAAGGCTGGATCATATTTCATTCTGTATATAGCCCACATTTTGTTTCTCCATTTAACTGCTCTTGAACATCTGGGCTGTTTCTGTCCTTCAGCGCTGCTCTGAGCCTTGATGCACAGAACTGAGCAGAGTTATCTAATAACTCACTGGCATAAATACCTAGGAGCAGAACTGCTGGGTCCTGGGGTTATTGCAGTCTGATCTTGCTAACTATTTCTAAGTGGTTTAGAATGGCCAGAGCAGTCCACATTCTCCACAGCAGAAGTTCTGTGCCCTGTGTACCTACCAATACTGGCATTATCTAGCTTTTTAGTTTGGGTCAGTCTGAGAGCTATAAAATATTACCTGTTTTCCTGATTGACATTCTCTAATGTTTATAATCTCTCTCATTATTATTTTTTGTTTTTTAATCTTTATTTATTTATTTGGCGGGAGAGAGAGTGAGTATGGGCATGCCAGGTCCTCTTGCCACTGCAAACAAACTCCAGATGCATGCGCCATCTTGTGCGTCTGGCTTTACATGAGTACTGGGGAATTGAACCTGGCACATCAGGCTTTGCAAGCAAGTGCCATTAATAGCTGAGCCATCTCCCCAGCCCAGTATCTCTCATTTTAAAGACCTCTAGAAGCAGCTCCGGATTCTCTCCACCATTTTACCTGCTCTAGTACTTAACCAGTTCTCCATTGCAAACGTATTCTACCCTAAATCTTTCTCGCTGCTGATAGACTCAGCTCTTACTTTAACCATTGAAACCATTGCCACTGTGGAAAGCAGGGAGCCCTCCGCTCTCCACAGTCTCCCTGCAGGCTCTTTTCTCTCTCAGCCCTTATCCTCCATAGAAACATCCTCAGAATCGACCACTTGGAACTCAACCTCTCTGGAATCTCTGGCAAGCTTGAGTCTGACCACCAGCCCAGAGAGTGTCAGGGTGGTATCTTCTAAGTGCAAGCAGATGAAGAGCCCTCAGAAGATTGTCCAGGAGAAAACATCACAATCTCTCATATCTATAAAACCTCAGAACTTCATACGCAATTTGAATCCAAACTGGGCCTTGTTAAAGTCTGACATGAAGAGGCAGCACCTGATGTCAGAGCTACTGCACCAGGTTCAGATAAAGAGGAAGGTCTCCTGGTTCCCTACTCACTACAAACCAAATCCGGTGCTGAGTGTCCAGTCAGGTGAGTGTTGGTATATGGAGGGGTATGCCAGGAGCTTCTGTGTGTGGTAGTCCCACCTTCTGTTACTATTGCAAAATACCCACGATCATTCACTTCTAAAGAGAAAAGGTTTCCTTTGACTTAGGACTTTCAAAGTCAAGTCTGTGACTGGGCAGACCTACTGCTTTTAGGCCTTTGGTGGGGGTGCTAAGTGGAATGGTGGGGATCACAAGATAGAGCAAAGTTACTCATCTCGTGAGTAAGAAGTAAAAGAGGAAGAGGAAGGGGCCAGGGTGCCCAATCTTCTTTAAGGATGACATAGAGCCTCTCTCAGGGAAACCCAGTCTGCTGGTGGAGACATGGTCTGTGCTCTGAGAGTTTCTAGTGTGATTGAGAAGCCAAGCAAATGCCCAGGCTGAGCGTCTGCTCCAGTGTTTCCCGGTTTCCATTCAGTTGAAACATTCCCCCCACCCCCAGTGATGGGCAAGAGAGACTCTGTGGCAGGAAGGTGCAATAGCTGATTCCAGTTCTGAGAGTTTTAGCCAGTTTTAGACCCTGGGAGCATCGTGGGAGTCAGCTTTTGCAAGAAACGGGTGCTGACAAGAGCAGCCCAGAACAATGATACCAATGACTTTGCCTTTCCAGAAAACCCCTCCCTGTCCAGGCAGTGCGGTGGCTCCCACAGCCAGGCCTCCAACAAGAAGAGGCATCTGGAGATGCCCTCCCTCCTCCTCCTCCAGAATCATCCCAACCATGCCAATTCTCTGAATGATCTTCTGGTGGTCGCCACTCAGGCCCGACTAGACCCACGGCCAAGCAGAAGCCATTCAGGTGCTAGGAGGGAACCCAGGTATACAGGAACCAAAGTATACAGCCACTGCCTGATCTCTGACCAAAAGGAATGTGAGAGGAACTAGGTAGGTACCTATCCATGTTCCCTGGTGCACAGATAGGCACTCTCTGGGTTTTTCTGGAGTGTTGAGTATGTGGGAAGATGGATTGGAAAAAAACTATAGGAATGTAGACAACTGTGACATTTGTTAGTCAAAATGTGACCCCTTGCTTGGTATATTTCCTTTATAAAAATGTTTTTGGATTTTTATTTATTATTTATTAGCAAGCAGAGAGAGGGGGAGAGAGAAGGAGAGAGAGAGTATGGGTGTATCCAGGGCCTCTTGCCATTGCAAATGAACTCTAGCTGCACATGCCACTTTGTGCATCTGGCTTTCTGTGGGTACTGGGGATTTGAACCCTGGCCATCTGGCTTTGCAAGCAAGCACCTGAGTTGCTGAGCCTTCTCCCCAGCCCTGCTGATCTGCCTCTGCCACCGGTTACACTTGCCTCACCTTCTGCTTATGGTTAAAGTTGAGAGGGTCCCCAAACTAGAAAGACCCCTGCCAACCTCAAGAGGTTGGTTTCACATCCTTCAAGCTGTGCCAACCTGACCCACGCGTAAGTCACTTGCCTCTAAAGCTGTCCCTGTAATGAATGGGAAGAGGAGATAGATTGATAGGATTGTACTGTGTGAAGGACCAGGGCAACAGTCAGAAGCCCTCTGCCAGAGCTCTAGTGCTGCCAAAGGAAGGTGACAGGCACTAACCCAGGAAACCTCTCCAACCCACATGGTATGGAAGAAAGAGTGCAGCTGCTTGGCTGCCTAGAGCGGAGGTGGTACTCGTCTCCCTCACCTACTAACCAAAAAGCACACTGTGACCAGATACTCTGACCTGGCCCCTAGTGACCTGACTGTAGCCCACACTACAGAAGAACCTCAATCCATACCACCCGCCTGTCATGTCTTCATGTTAGTCTTGAGCCAAGCTGAGGGCACAACCAATGGCTCTTTGGTAAAGACATTTCTACAGGAGACAGAGATGGCAAAGGCTGAGCCTAGGTTGCTCCAATACCATGTCACCATCTGGGTCACCAGATCTCAGAACTGGCCCTCTGCTTTCATGAAAAATAATGGACTCTAAAATCCACCCCCCAAAACTACCTAGACTATGAAAGACTGACAAATGAACTCACAAAAGACAAATTATATCCAGAAGAATGCCCAACTACATTGATTCACAAATGGATGGTATGAGGAAAGGGCTTCTTCTATACAATAAAATGGTGGTTAGTGAAGAAAGGAACTGTGGAGTGTGTGTGTTGGGGGTGAATCCACATGGGGGCAGGGCTTTTCTTGGTGTCCTAACAGTGTATCATTCACATATCATGTTCACATGTCATTGCTCATAGAATCCCCATGACAGTCTATATTATCAGATACCCAGTTTTCAGGTAAAGAAAATCAGGTGTGAGCATATGAAATGACTTGTCTAATGTCACCCAAGTGACAGGACAAACAGCCAAATGTTTCTTCCTTTTTACCACTCTGCTATGAACTTGGAGCCTGTCCCATGGGAAGAATGGAGCCCTGGTACATTCTTCCGTCTTTCTGCTGAAGTCACTGTAATCTCATAATCCTGCCTCTGGATGCACATGTGCGGTGGGCTGGTCACTGAGGGCAGGGTGCAGATCTGTACAGCAGTTGAAGCTAGGAGTTATGTTACCTGTTTAATAT
>PVHP010028504.1:0-23358 GCA_004024765.1 Zapus hudsonius | reverse complement strand
CCATAGGTCTCTTGCTTATCTCACCACTTTCTCATGGGTTTTGTTATCACCCTGTGTGATAGGCCAGGGAGGGTTCATCTCCTGCCAGGATGTCAGCCATCATCCCCTGGCTTCTTGGTGGAATTGGGTTGTTCGTAGCTCTCACTGCCTTCTGAAAAATACAAACAGAATCTCCATGGGAGAGTGAGCAATTTTCAGTTTTTAAAACTGGTGAAATACACATGGCATTAAAACGACCATCCTAACCATTTAATGCATCCCATTCAGTGGGATTAAATACATTCCTGGTGGGGCACATCCTCACCACCATCTGCTCTAGGCAGAACCCTGCCAGCTGACCACTTCTGCAGAGAGCTGGCCTCCAAAGCATCGCTCTGCTGCTCGTCTCTGTGAACTTGAGTCCTTTCGAGACTGTACTTGTCACTTGGCACACTTTCCAGGTTCATCCGAGTTTCCATGTGTTCCTAGTTCCTTCCCTTCCAAAGCTGGGAGAATCCCATTGTATCTCCAGCCCTCGTTCAGTTTATCCTTTTATGCCTCCATGAGTCCTTGCTTTGCTCCCACATCCGCCCTACTGTGAGGAACAGCGACGTAAATGCTGGCCTGCAAGCGTTTTGCTGGGGCCTAGCTTGCAATTATTTTGAGTCTAAGCCCAGAAGTAGAATTGATGGATACGGGATAATTCTATTTTCATTCATTTTTTTTTTGATAAACTTGCACACTGTTTTCCACAGTGGCTGCACAATTTCTTATTCTGACTAGCAATACACAAGGTTCCAAATCCCCCACCTCCTCATCAGCACCTACCGTTTTCTTTCCGTGGTTTAATGTGCCTTTAAAATGGGTATGAGGTTGGTGTCTCAGTATTACACATACTTCTTGGCTGTCTCTGTATCTTCACTAGAGAAATGCCAATTCAGAAATGCCTGTTTCAATTCCTGCTGTGTCCTGAGTTTTTTTGAGCTATCCTGTGGTGTTCTGGGCTTTTCTGAGCTATCCTGGGCTGTGCTGAGCTGTCACAGAGTATCTGTGACTATTCTAGACTGTTCTGGGATGTTCTGGGCTGTCCTGGGCCATATGCGGTCCCCTGTAGCCCTAGGTAAACTTGACCCTTTGAGCAGTGGGTGATTTCTGTGTCTTTCTGTCCATCCACAGCTGTTAACTGGATTCACATTGAGAGTCTGCAGTGTGAACAGGCTGCTGAGTGACAGGCTGAGACAACGCCACTGGCTCTCCACCCTGGGGAAGCGGCTGCTCAGCCCAGAATGCACCTTGGCCTTGACCTTGCTTCTGTGGGAGTCCATAGAAGCCCCTGTGTCCTTTCCACAGGTTTCAGCATAGCTCTTCCCCTTGCCACCTCTCTCAGGGCTGCCAGGAGGGGCATTGGCTATCTCTGCCATGACCTGTTACCTGGTATGTGTGTGGGGTAATTTCCCCTCCTAGGCTCCTCCTGTGTGAGAAGACCAGAACCTCCTAGTAGCAGCTGGCAGCCTCCCCATCATGGTCCCAAAGGCATTCCTTCCTTTACCTCCTGGATGGGGGCAGAAAGGAGAGAAGCAGAGGACACATACCCACGTCCTCCTCTGGGGAGAAACCTGTTTACAGGCAGGGTGGCCTGTCCTGTATTTTCTTTAGGGTTTTTCTTTTGTTTTTTACACAGGACCTCATCTATCCCAGGCTGGCCTTGAACTTGGTATGTAGTGGAAGATGAATTTGAATTCCTGATTCTCCTTGTCCCACATTCTGGGATTACAGGCGGGCCCCTGCCTGGCCCAGTTTAAGTGGCACTGAGGCTCCTTCTGGGCTCTGGGCACGCTACACAAGCGTCTAGCAACCGGCCTCCAGCCCCATGTTTTAAAATTCATGTTTAGCATACGAAATAATGGGCTTCATTATGACATTTTCATAAATATACATCACTGTACCTGGCTTTTATTCACTCCCCACTGCTCTCCTCTTCCCCTCCTCCCCTCCTAGCTGCTCCCTTCCGCTCCCCAAATAGTCCACTTTCTGCTTCATATCACAGTGATACATGCATATCCACACTTATTGTGACACAGTTCACAATAGCATAAATATGGAACCATCCCAGGTGCCCACCCAGAGATGAGTGCCTATAGACAGTAGAGTTTTATTTGGCCATAAAGAAGAAGGAAATTATGTCATTTGCAGGGAAATGGATCATCTGGCTCAGAGAAATAACTTTAGCTTTCTGGAATGAATGAAGTCCTGCTGTGAAGGCAGAGGAGGAATTCCTCTTATTTAAGCTGTAGCCCCAGATCTGCCCACCGATCCAGCCCTACCCAGGCCCAGCCCAGGCCTATCTGTTCCTAGGAAGCCCAGGGCAGAGCGAGGGATGATGACAGAGGCTACAGGGGTCACAGGCACAGAGCAGCCTTGCTAGGACTCTGAGCATCACAGAACATGAGAAGAAAGAACAGGACAGGCTCTGCATTGTTGGGGTGTGAGACTGAAGCCCTAGAAACACCCCTAACCTCGGCAGCATGAGGTCTGAGCACCCAGTCCAGGTCCTGTGGGTCTGCAGCATACCATGCATTCACTGAAAGTCAAGTTCATTCCTGACCACAGGCCCCTGAAGCCTTGGAGACACTTTGGCTTGAAGGAGAATTACTACAGCCAGCTCCCCTCCCAGTGGGGCATGAAGACAGCCGTAGAGTCCCCAGGCCTTAGTGTAAACCTTCTGGCTTTATCACTGGCCACTCCCACTCCCTCAAGGAGGACAGACTTCCTCCCTGGAGTCACCACTGGAATGACTGCCTACTCTTGGGAAGGTCTTTCTCCCTCCATTAACCCTTCCTGGAAACTCCTCTCACACACACACACACCCCCCAGGAGTCACCCCTCTTATTTGATTCCTATTCTGATTACATTGACCAGAGAACTTGACCATCACAGGAAGGTTTGATCCTGGGGTGGGATGGGAAGGTTTCTATGGCCCCAGGGTCCTGAACACCCAGAACCACTGTAGCACAAAGGGTTTAGCCTCCATGGTGAGGTTCTTCTACTGCCCAAGATCATCCATGGGCTCAGCAGGTGGAGCTGTCATGGTTTGATCCAGGTGTCCCCCACCAACAAATGAATGTGTTCTGATAGATCGATCCTCAGCTGATGGCAGTTTGGGTTTTACAACCTCGATGAAGCTGTGTTGTCGGGGGCGGGCTTATGGGGTTATAAGCCAGCTTCCCCTTGCCAGTGTTTGGCACACCTTCCTGCTGCTGTTTGCAGTGCTGTGGCAGAGGTGATGTCCACCCTCTGCTCATGCCATCGTTTTCCCTGCCAGGATGGAGTCTCCCCTCGAGTCCATAAGCCAAATAAACCCCTTCCTCCACAAGCCGCTTTTGCTTGGGCTCTTCCTGCACAGCAACTAGGAAGCTGACTGCAACAGGAGCCTACCTGCTGTCTGGGCGTCTACAAGGTTCTTGACGTTGTGTTCAGATAACCGGATGGTTCACACGAAGAGAGAAGCAGCAGGCGATTTTACGAGAGGGTAAAGTGACAGGAGCAGCTTAGCTCCACTGCTCCCTGAGTGAGAGAGAACTCAGCCGCCCCAGAACGCAAGGGACTTCTTGCGAAGGAGTCCGTGAGGCTGGGGGATCTTTTGCCAAGGGGCATAGTTTGGGTGGCTCTGATTTGATTGACAAACTTGAGCTATCTAAGCTTTCTCTATGGGGCTCGTCCCTTCCCATGATGCCTGTGATTTTAACCATTTGTACAGCCAGCCATGCAGAGGCCTGAGTTGACTGGAAGAGTCTTTCTAAATGTCCACTCAAAGGACACGGTTTGTCTTGCTGTGTTTGCACTGAAAATAAGTCCCGACGAGATCAGCCTCTCCTCCTGACCCCAGAATGTGTCTGAACAGAAGTGGATTGATACCCAGGAGCTGTTCAGGGGAGTAACTCCTTTCCACACCTTGAAGTGGGGTATGTGTTCTGATGGATGAAGGTGGGGTCCCAGGTTGCCAGCAGGTCCCCAAACCTGCCAGTTCAATTCCATAATCTGCTTCCCACAGAGTCCACAGGAAAGAAAGATACCAGTTCCCTTTCCTCCATCCCCCAGCCGCCCATCCACTGGGATTCTTCTCACCTTCATCACGGGCCCCTACTTGACTGCTTCCCTTTTCTTTTATTTTTTATTGTCTATAATGAGTTACAATATTTAGTGGGCAAACAATGAGTTGTTATCCCCAATTCCCCGCTGCCCTCCCCTCCGTTAAATCAACACAGGATAAGCCAGTGAGACAGAAACCAACGATTTTTGACACAAAGACCCCTAAGCTTACCTTAAAGCAGCCTTAATACTCATCCACTTTTCTTTCAAAGGCTGGGAGATGGCTGCCCAATGTGGAGCAGACCAGCTTCCCCGTGGTGATGTCCCTGCATTGCAGACATAACGTAATGCACAAGTGAACCAATTGCTTCAACAACTCCCTGGGGGATTGCTATTACAGAGCTGGAGGGGGAGTGTGGCGAGGTCTCTGGCTAGCGGGGGTGGAGGACGTAGATAGCCAGAGGGGCCAGCCTCACAGAGGAGACCATCCACTCACACTCACAGATCTCATGGTCTCTGGAGGCTGTCCATGGCCCCAGAGCCTGGCCACTCTGCTCGTGAGGGCAGAAAACATGTACTTCTTATTTCTGTGGCATTGGGTGTGGCCATGTGGGAAATTGGTGACCTCGCCTAGATGTGGATACTGTTCCCTGAGAATGACAAGGCCAGAGCCATCTTTCAATCAGAGCAGCTGTGGTTACCTGTATGAGACCCTCAGGAGATGGGCCTGTGAGCATCCCCTTGTAAGGACTGAACTGGGGGTTAGAATTTAGATAATGCCCAGCAAAAATCCAATGTACCTCAAAATTTAAGGAGTACTGAGTCCTTGTCTACAAAGTTAAAGAATTAAAATCACAGACAACCAGAGGATAAGGTACAGTGGGAGACTTTATTTAAAGGAAAGTGGGGAATTCCAGAGTTCTCCAGCCACCAGTGTGGGGAGAACACGTGGGAGAGGTTTTAGCCAAAATCTATGCTCTTTAACTAAACAGGCAGGAAAAGAAAGATAATAGAGAGCCCCCATCATGAGAAAAAAGGTTTATGTGGGGAGATCTTGAGTCCCGGGTGAGGGGCCTTACCTGGAAATGAAAGTCCTCCTTCTAGGATGCCATGTGGAAGAGAGACAGGCCTTTGTTTTAGGGAAGCTTTCAAAACTTCCCCCAGGTAAGTCAGAGAGATAGCTGATTGGTCTATATCTGACCTATCAGTTTTTAGTATCTAGGTTTGAGCTCTGTCTAGAGACACCTCCTACTCAAGGGGGTCTATGGAGCTTGTCTGAAACTCTCACACCCTCAGGAGCTGGGGTTCTAGCCACCTGCTTCCTTCTGCCCCCAGGAGGTGCTCATCGTCTTGGGGTGCTAGTATGAATAGAAAATAGAAGGCTGACTGGGCCGGAGCTCCAGGGCTGCCTTACGTATGCTGAGCTGGGACTTTCTGATGAAGGAGATGTGAGTTACCCAGGTTTCTGTAAGCCCTCACCCACGCTTCTGTGAGTACCCCTCACTCATGCTCCTGTAAGTAACCTTCACCCTTACTCCTGTAAGTACCCCTCCCCCATGCTCCTGTGAGTACCCCTCCCCATGCTCCTGTAAGTACTCATCACCCACGCTCCTATAAGTATCCCTCACCCATGCTCCTGTGAGTACCCCTCACCCAAGCTCTGTAATTACCCCTCACCCATGTTCCTGTAAGTGACCTCAATAAACTCATTGATTCATCCATCTGGACTTGTGTGAAGTCATTTCTTTTGTCTGTCATCCCCTCTCTATCTGGAGTGAATATAAACAGACTACCTAGGAAACGTCAGGTGGCAGATATGGTCAGACTCTTGGGTCAAGGACATTTGAGTTTGAGACACGCAACTGGTCCTGGAGGGGATGCCTTTCCCAGAACACATGAGGGAGTCTTTGCAGAGGACCAGACAAGTGACAGGAATGAGAGCCCAGTGATCAGGACCCCATCCATCTGAATCTAACAGCCATTATGGTAGCCATTATCGTGATAGTTATAAGCTCGTGATTTATGGAGATTATAATGATTATTTTTGTAATACTAAGTTAGAGGAATTTTGGCAGTAGATCAACTTGAAAGAAATGAAATATAGTTTTTAAGTGAGGAACGTCACTGAATTGAACAACAAAATGTGTGTGTGTGTTAATAGAGTGTCGCCTGGCTTGAGCCCAGAACAAGATCCAAGGAGAACCAACCCAGAGTCTAAGCAGCTGTGCACTGACCCTGAGTCCCTGGAGGAGGTGACTGGTGTGACTTAGAGCCTCAGCTGTTGAGTCCCCACGATGACCCCAAGGACTGCAGGGTGCAAGGACCGCCAAGCAGGAAGACGTGAGAATAGAACGAACCTCTCCTCTGAAAGCCAGATGTCCCCAAGAAGGAACAGAAGCTTCTAGCACATGTGATTTGGGAAGTGGTCTTGGTGGAAAGGGAGTCTGAGAACCAGCTGGCTAAAGGTGCAGCACCCCTCACCCATGTGCTCCTAACGCTCCTGAAGCACGAAGCCCCCAGCCTTTCATGGTGGATGAACATCCCTCCGCTGGGCCTCAGCCCCCATTTCCCAGCCCTCATTCTCTCCAGCTAACCCCCCCTCTCAGGCTGTGCCTTCTCTCCTGTGCAGCTCAGACTCTGTCCAGCCACAGGTGATGCAGTGCCTCGTGGGAAATGTGAGGCCTTTTTGTCACAGCCTGCCCTCAGGTGACCTTATTTCTACCTGCAGTATAAGGTGTGGACCAAAAAGATGTTCCCAGAGCTCTAACTCCTGTGGTATTCATTTACCTACACTTGCTACAGGCCACCGGCTTCCACTGTTCTGAACCCGGCTCAGGACCCCAGGGAATCCAGTGTCCTTCAATGGACACCAGAGCCATTCCTGACACCTTCCAATCCTTGACTCCCACCAAAGACAGCACCGCTTTTGTCCAATTCTGGGGGATATCCACCTCTTGGAGGCTTGGGGTCATCCTCAGACAGGCCCTGATCTGTCCACCTCCTAATCATGACCCAGAGAAATCTCTCAGCCAGACATACCTTCCCTCTTCTTTGTCCTCATTTCCTTCGTGTATGGAAGGTGTCTTCCAAGGAGCTTTCTGTGCCTCCCGACCAGGTCACACACCCTGGGGTGGATCCTCAGAGAGTTGCATGTCTTTTTCTGTGATGGTTAGGTTTTGTTGTCAACTTGATCTTTTGAGTAATCTTGGGTGAGTCTAGGAGGATATTTGCAGGAAGGCAGCCTCTCAGTAGGGGGCAGCCTTCCAGTAAGGTCCACACCTGACGCTGCAGGTAGAAATGTAAGGAAGCTCAAGGAGAGCTAGAAACAGACGTCCCTTCCTGGGAGGGCAGTGCAGAAAGAAAATTCCAGAGACTCAGGAAGCCATTAAGTCTGGGATAGGGTTGCAAGACCTCACCTTAAGACTATATAAGGGGGAAGGAGATTTCTCTCCCTTAGCCCCTGCCTGTTTGCTATTTGGTGCTGGTGATGGGTTTCTCTCTCTTCTTGGACCCGTGAAAGGGAAGCAATCTCTTTCACTCTTATGGAATTTCCCCTGGATCTGTAGCTTCAATAAATCCTTTTCTCCCATAAACTGTGCCTGGTTTGGAGATTCATCCCAGTGATGCAGGGCTGACTACGACAGTCCCATACAGCTCACAGCATCTTCATGAGTTCTCATTCATTTCTCTGCTTATTTGAATAATGTCTATGTATTCATCTATATTGTAAACTCTGTGAGCATAGAGATTGTATCCATTTTCATGCATCATCCCTTCCTTTTTGCCTGGATTGGAACCGATCCAGAGTGAGCGTCCATTTATCCATCCACCTGTCTACCGCATCACCATCATCAACTGACCTCTCTGTACATTCCATCCATTATCCCACTTGTCCACCATCCATCCATCCACTCATCCAGTCATTCTTCCTCCTGTCAATCATCCCACTCATCTATATCTCCTCCCCTCTTCTGTCCTTCCTCCTTCCTTTCCTCCTCCGCTTAGATTCCCATCTATCCTACAGAACGAACTGGGTGCTGTGTGCCTGGTGCTTTACAAAGTTTTGTAACGGGCTGAGTTGGGGATTAAAACTCAGATAAATCCATGCAAAATTCCAATGTACCTCAAAATTTAAGGAGTGCCTGAATTCTTGTCTACAAAGTTAAAGAATTGATATCATAGACCGCCAGAGGTTAAGGTAGAGTGGGAGACTTTATTTAAAGGAAAGTGGGGAATTCCAGAGTTCTCCAGCCACCAGTGTGGGGAGAACACGTGGGAGAGGTTTTAGCCAAAATCTCTGCTGGCTCTGTTTAGCTAAACAAGCAGGAAAAGAAAAGATTGTGAGAAGGAAAGGCTCATGTGTTAGACCGCATGAGGAAAGAAGAGGCAGAATTATCTGTTCCTTGAGTCTTTCCTGCCCCAGATGAGCAGAGAGACAGGTGAATGGTTCATACCTGACCAATCAGTTTTAGCCTAGGTTTGAGCTCTAGCTAGAGACACACCTCCCACTCAAGGGGAAACAGTCGATGGAGCTTGCCTGAAACTGTCACAGTTTAACTCAATACATTCTCCCAAAAACATCATGTGGGGGTGACACCTCTCATTATTAAGCTTGTGTTACAGAAAGAAAACTGGGTCTTAGGAAAGTCAAGAACTTGACCAATCAGTTGAGTCCCAAATCTGGATAAATCTGAAGGCCTTTCCTGATGGAGGCCTCTGCACAGATACCCACTGACAGCCTTCCCTGGGAAGTTCATCTCCTCAAATTCCCATTGAAGACTAGCTGTGGAAACCCCTCCCCTGCCCCCTGCCCCTGTTTTAGACCCCGTGGAGGGGCCTGGCTGTTAGAAGCACTTAGAACATAGAGAGTGGGCAGTTCTCACCATCTCTCCACATATCGTCGGAATGTCTGTGCCTTGGTGGGCACTCGAGGTTGGGGTGGAGTTGGAACTTGTCAAGACCCTCAACTTAAGTGTTAGCTGTTCAGAGGGACCAAAATGAGAAGCTGGGCCAGACTAGTAATAAAAGTTTGCAAATCATGTATCTGAAGTGGGATTATGACCAAATTATTAGGGAGCTCTTATAACTCAACATTAAGAAGACAAACATCTGATTTCGTTTAAATATTCCAATATTTAGGGAGAGACTTCACACAAACAAGACTCCTGTCCACATCCTGACTTGCCAGGCAAACATAATTTGGAATAATATTACGGCTCTTCTGGGGATTTTGTATCAAGGAAGAGATGCACCTGTGGTACGGCTAGTGACCACAGAAATGGGAAGCCAGGCACAGCACGGGGTGCTATCTTAGTGTACTTACCAGGACCAAAGCTTGGAGAGGTCACATGTTCACAGAGTGCTGAACAAACAGCCGATCGGGTTATATGCATGGGGAATATTAGCCAACAGTGAAAAAGGAATGAGCAAGAAAAAATGCCACCCTGAGACTACATAGCGAGTTCAAGGTCAGCCTGGGCTAGAGTGAGACCCTGTCTCTCAAAAAACCAGAAGAGAGAGAGAGAGTGAGAGTCACTTCCCTTCCTTCCTCCCTCCGTCTCTGCCTCCTGCCTCCCCTCTCCTGAAGGCTTCTTCACCATGAAAGGACTTTGAAACATCAACCATTGAGGATTGGGAACAAGGTTCAGCGGGTAAGACTTGAATTTGGTCCCCAGCACCCATGTAGCCTGGCAGGGAACCCCAACACTGAAGGGAGCAGAGTAGGAAGGCTGAAGGCAACTTAGGGTGTTTGGTTCCGCTTTGCCTTTGTTGATTTGCGGGGCCCTTGCTGTGTACCAGTCTGGCTGCCCCCAGTTGGGCTTCTGGATTCTTCTGGCTCTGCCTCTTGTTGCCACAGGTGTGCTTGGATCACAGGCAAATTCTCCACTTTACGTCCAGCTTTACATGCTGGGGAATTGCACTCCCAACAGCAAGTCTTGCAAGTAAGAGCCTTTAGCTACTGAGACATTCCCATCGCCCCCTTCTCTTATTCATTCATTTTCTAGTGGTGCTGGGGATGGGTCCTGGCAGGTGCTGGGCAAGCACTCTATCCCTGAGCGGAGTCCCACCCCCAGTCCCCAGGCATTACTGAGGTCACCGAGGCAGGTGGCACCTGACACCCCAAAGCTCTTCCGCATGAGGACATCTGAAAGCCCTGCCAGGATGCTCACAGCTTCGGTCCAGCCAGCACAGAAGCTGGAAGAAACAGCCTTGCAGACCACCAGGTCAGAGACTCTGGACATCTGTCTGGCCATGTCGCAGTTCCGACCCACCTGCCTGCCCGCAGCCCCGACCCGCAGGCCAGCCCAGTGAGGCCACCAGTCGGTGGTACAGCTGCTGCTCTTCAGAGGCTCCTCCAGCTTCGGGGTCGCCGATCCTAGATTACCTGTCCTGATCACAGGTGTCCCGCCCTCCGCCTGCAGGTGTGTGTGCTCTGCTTGTGTTTGCCCTTGTGCCTGGGCGATGGGCAGGAACCATGGCTCTCCCTCCATGAACAGAGGAGCTCACTGTCTCTGCACACACGCTGCTTCTCCCTCGATGTTCCCCGCTCTGATTTCTAGCACTCCATCCAGGGACACATCAGACTTGGCGGTGAGGGCTGGCTCTGTCAGTCCTCAGGCCTCTTGAAAAAAGTGACCTTTCTGGCTGAACTTCTGAGCCTGTGCCATCCCTCACAGAACCTCAGAGCTGTGCCCGGGTCTCTCCTCTCCTGGCAAGGAGACGCTAGGCCTCTCCATCCACCTGCACAGGTGATCATCCCACTTGGGCCTGGCCTGTGTCAGGATAGGAGAGGGACCTACAGCTGCCTGGATGGGCAGAAGTAAGGAGTTGAACTCTCTGCAGAAGACTATCCATAAGTCCAGCAATATCACGATTGGAATTTCACGGAGACCAAAGCAGGAATCAGCTAGCCAGCCATACCACAGCATGGTCTGCAAGCCCTCCATGGCCGAGGATGCAGGGGAGGCACCTTTACAGAAACCTAGTCAATCTCCTTTGGTTTAATCGGAGAGCATAAATGAAATTTGTGGTCTCCCTGAGAGGTGTCTTGAGAATGACACACCGCTCCTCCTATGGTCATTCAAGAGGAAGATGGTGGGATTTTGAGCTTGTTTATTTGCTTTGAAGTAAATAATTTATTAGTTTCTATCTAAATATTTCCTGAAAGACTTAATGTGTTTTCTCTGTAGCCTCCTCCCCCACTTCCAGAGATAATTTTGTGTCTATTTTATTGTCATATAAAATAGAGTATATAACATCCTGGACTTCCCTCAAAGGGTCCCTGATGTCACTTCCTCGCTGTGATGGTTAGGTTTTGATGTCAACTTGACTTTTCAAGTAATCTTGGGTGGGTCTCTGAGGATGTTCACAGGAAGGCAGCCTCTCAATAGGGGGCAGGATGTAAGGAAGCTCAAAGGAGCTGGAAGTAAACATCCTTTCCTGTGTGGGCCATGCAGGAAGGAAATTCCAGAGACTCAGGAAGCCATTAAGTCTGGGATAGGGTTGCAAGACCCCACCCTAGGGCTATAGAAAGGAGAAGAAATTCTTGGCACCTCCGGCCTGTTTGCTATTGTGTGTGTGTGGTGTAGGTGATGGGTTTTTCTCTCTGCTGGGACCTGTGAAAGAGGGCCAGCCTCTTTCGCTGTTTATGAAACTTCCCCTCAATCTGTAGTATCAATAAATACTTTCCTCCCCCAAATTGTGCCTGGCTTGAAGATTCATTCCAATGGCATGTGGCTGACTGCAACACTTGCCATCTGAAGTATGAGGAAAGGAAGCCTCAGGTGCACAGGTCTCTAAGAGGTCATGAGTGAGGCAAAACTGAAGTCCCTCCATTTCTCTCTATGTCCCTTGTTGAGAGCAGGTTTATTTTTTTTAAGAGATCTTTCTTTTTTTATTATTTTATTTATTCATTTTCAAG
Source organism: Zapus hudsonius (assembly GCA_004024765.1). Lineage (NCBI taxonomy): Eukaryota > Metazoa > Chordata > Mammalia > Rodentia > Dipodidae > Zapus > Zapus hudsonius. Next base: position 11,369 of record PVHP010028504.1, on the reverse strand, counting down.
CAGAGAGAGAGAGAAAGAGAGAGAGAGTCTGGCTTATGTGGGTACTGGGAAATTGAACCTGGGACCTTAGGCGCTGGAGGCAAGTGCCCTAACCACTGAGCCATCTCTCCAGCCCTGAGAGCAGGTTTCTGGGTCTCAGAGCCAACAGCCGTTGTTAAGCAAAGTGTCATGTGTCCCATCGAAGGTGCACAGAGCATAGAGTGTGGGCCCTTTGACAATGATGATGCCCCAGAACAGCAGTGGGCATGGCCTGATCTCGGAGAACCACCCCTGCCTCCCACCATTGAGTCACATTCTCTGATAGGTGGTGCTCATTACGGCCTGTTTTGAGGTCCCAGACAAGATCTGCCCACTTGGACCAGCGAGGGGATACTACACCCCAGCCCCAAACAAAGGGTTTGGGTTTTGTGTCAACAGCCACCCAAGGCCCGTGGACAAGGTGATCAGACTCTGGGCTTGGGTCCCTTGCCTTGTGTGACTGGGTCACTGGCCTCGTGTAATGAGGATGCTTGTGTGACAGGGTTGCTCTCTTGTGGGGTTCTTACCTCAGGCTGGCTTTTCTTCTCTTGATGGTACAGATGCCTGAAGCAGGCAGCTGTGGGGAGTTTCTTCCAGTAGCCAAGCCCTATCTCAGGCTGTGGATGGGAGAGCCAGGGAGCAGGTGAAATCATCATCAGCATGGCCTGTGGTGGCCGGAGATGCAAGTCATCTGACCCTAAAACGGGGCCACGCCAAGCCAGGCCAGGCGAGCACTCAACTGACAGCTCATCCCTCTGGCCACAGAGACTCAGGAACGGAGCGAGCTTGGATGTGGGTGCCTAGAGATCAAAGCCCGAAGCCCCCTGGTGCTCTGCTATCCTGGGCACCAACCTACCCAGCACTCTGAGGCCCACTGGAGTCATCATAGAAGTGATGTCGGGGTGCCCACCCTGCCTGCTTTCCTGAAGTAGTGCTGCTCACCCAAGAACACGGTCACACACCGTACAGTCAAGAGCTGACCGTCCAGGGTCCCTGTTCCCAGGAGGGGGCTGACTCCATGTTATAGAAGCATCTTGTACTCAGGGGTCTTGGGTCCACCGGACACAGCAATGCGCTCTGCCTCACCTGGCACTTGGACCTCATGTCTGTGCCAAACCCAACAGAGCTGAGGACGGGGTTCAAATACAAGAAGCACTTGCCAAGCTCAGCTTGCTAGATGTAGCAAAAATGCACGAGGCCCAGCTAAACACGGTCTCTAGATAAACAAGAAGCGCATCCAGTGTAAGTATGTGGCCCATCAGCATTGGGGACACACTTACACTGAAAGACCCTCACTCTGAGATGTCCTTCAATCTGGGGAGACCCTCCCAAGGAACAGCGAGACCACTTCTGCGGATGCAAACAGCAAGAGGTTTATTCAGATACACAGGTACCTGGGGCGACTCAGTCTCTGGGAGGACTAGCGCGCCCACAGGCTGGGGTGGGGGATTTTTATAGGGTGAGGAGGCAAAAGCGCGGGTACAGAAGCGAGATGCATAGTGACAGGGTTATGATTGGCTGATTTAAATGGGGCTAGGGTTTGAGTCGAGGGCAACCTGTGGCTTTTCCAGTAATCGGGTATGTTTGCTGACTTGTCTCTATCTAGGGTAAAAATATTTTTCCAGAGCCCAAGTTCCCTGTTCTGTTGCCAGATGGCTGACCACAGATATCCTGTCGGGCCCCATACCCCTGTCTTCAAGTCTGTCTCCTGGACTTTTAATATTGCTTACTAAGTCAAACCTTGCAAAATGGCGTTCCTGCTGCTAAGCTGGGCTGGGGTCTTTCAACACCAAGAAGCAGGCATTGTTTACCCAAGTGTTGTTGAGTGTTCTGTCCATCCTGCACCAACCTGCAGAGCAGCTGAGAAGAGAGGATGCCTTGGGGAGGCTTCCAGGGTGGTGCTGGCTGGCTATTATGGTTTGATCCAGGTGTCCCCCACAAACAAATGAATGTGTTCTCAATGATCGATCCTCAGCTGTTGGCAGTTTGGGAATTAGAAACTCACTAGATCTGTGTTGTTAGAGGTGGGCTTATGGGGTTATAAGCCAGCTTCCCCTTGCCAGTATTTGGCACACCTTCCTGCCACTGTTTGCAGTGCTGTGGCAGAGGTGATGTCCACCCCTCTGCTCATGCCATCGTTTTCCCTGCCAGGATGGAGTCTCCCCTCGAGTCCGTAAGCCAAATAAACCCATTCCTCCATAAAACAGTGCTGTGGCAGAGGAGATGTCCAGCCCTCTGCTCATGCCATCGTTTTCCCTGCCAGGATGGAGTCTCCCCTCGAGTCCGTAAGCCAAATAAACCCGTTCCTCCACAAGCCGCTTTTGTTTGGGTTCTTCCTGCGCAGCAACTAGAATGCTGACCACGACAACAATAGTGAAATAAAATAGCAAAAGAAACAAGCAAAGGGATCGTTTGAATGGAGTGAGTGGCAAGTCTGAGGGCAGAATGAAGGTGGCCGGGGAAGTCTGGGAACAGCTGCTGTCCCGTTCACCCTTGGTGTAGAGTGGACCCCGTACCTAGGTCTGCTGAGCCCAGTTTATGATGAAAGCAGCCAGTGTGGACACTGAGGCCAATAGAACAAAGGCCAAAGGGCACAGTGCTGCGTCTACCCAAACTGGCCGTGGACCTGCCTCTCTACTAAGTAGGTCACTGCTTCTTGGACACCCCTCAGGCTGGATACAGTCCTTCCAGCCTCTGTGGCCTTCCTGCTCCTCCTTGGAAAGGCCTGCGCCATCCGCCCCCATCAAAACTTTTTCCCCTTCTTCCGCTCACCATCCAATGTGCCCTGCAGTGATCCAGACCTTCCAGGACCAGGGATGAGCTGGGGCTCGTGGAGGGCACAAGGGGCAGGCCCTGAGGGGTGGCTTCTCCTGAGCTGAGCTCCTGCACCCCCTCTGGCATGCTCCCCACAGCTTTCTTACCAATGCTTTACGGATGGCCACCCCAAAGCTGGTCCCCAAACCATCCCTGGCCTCACTAAAAATTCTTCAGTGCCTGAAGTCCTAATCCTATGGGGGTCCTGTTCCTGTGAGAGTTTGACAGCTGGGGATCAAGCATTCACGGCACATAAGTTTATGGGGGACACCTATAGGGGATCATCAGTTGAGTGCTATCTATCTAATTTACAGACCTCATGCATTATTTCATTTATTTAGGGATTCTACTCAATATTTTTTCCAGCAACATAGCATGTTGTGGTTTTAGGTGTACAAGCCTTACACATAGGTAAAAGAACTACATGTCTAAGTAGTTCAAATGCAATTGCAAAGATCCATAATTAAATTTTCCAACTATTTCTTGCTAGCATTTAGAAATGGAGTTAACGTTGTGATCTAGCTGAACTCATGCATGCTCCTTATTTTTTGCATGTATGTGTGCATAGATGTGTGGTGGTGGTGTGTGTGGTGTACACACGTGTGTGTGGACGTGCACCCCCATGAGTGTGGAGACCAGAGATGATCAGATGTCCTCCTCCATCCCTCATCTACATAGTTTCTTGGGGCAGAGTATCTTTCTGAACCTGGAGCCTCAGTTTTCCCGAGGCTTAGTGGTTCTCCAGTCTCTGGGCCCCACAGGACTGGGATTACAGTCACGGGAGGCCACACCCAGGTAGTTACATGATTACTGGGGAATTGAACTCAGGCAGCCTTGACCCTCCTCCCTGCAGCAGGCACACTTCCCTGCTGAGCCATCTAGGTGGAACAGTTTTGAAAATTCCTTAGGATTTCCACATATGATCTCATTTCACTCTCAAATAAGAGCAAAACTCTCCATTACCACGCCCCCTCATGTCTGTCTGTCTGTTTCTATCAATAAATATTGAGTTTTCTCAAAAACATTTCTGAATTTATGGATCACCTTCTTTTGTTATTCTGTTAATATTGGAGAGTAACAGAATCAATTTTTACTGGCACAGGGAAGCTGGCTGTACCCCCATAAGCCCACCCCCAACAATACACCTCCAACAAGATTCCAATTTCCAAATTGCCATCAGCTGGAGATCAAGCATTCAGAACACCTAAGTTTATGGGGGACCCCTGAATCAAACCACCTCGTCTCCCTTTTCCTGTCTGTTTCCAGCTGTATCCCTTGCTTTTCTCTCTTCTCTCTGTAGCATATGATATCATCAATCTCGCTGTGTTTCACCTCAATGTAAACATCGAAAACTATACAAATCCATTCTATGCACTATGTAACTGAATTTCCCAAATTTACTTCATATAGTGCTTTGATTTTTTTAAAATCAGTCTAATGTTATAATCGTCATATGGTTTCCTCATTGACTCATGGTTTCTTAGAAGAGTTATTGGAGCCAGACATGGTGGCACACACCTTTAATCCCAGCACTCGAGAGACAGAGATAGGAGGATCACTATGAGTTTGAGGCCACCCTGAGACTCCATAGTGAATTCCAGGTCAGCCTGGGCTAGAGGGAGACCCTACCTCAAAAAAAAAATTTCAGAATTTGGGGGACATTCTAGATCTCTTTTACCTGTTGGTTTACAATCTCATCTCATTGCGGTCAGAGAACCTACAAGTTATGAACTGAATCTTTCAAATTATTGAAACTGTCACCTCCTCTCGTGTCTGGTTCAGATGTGAAAGCTACTTTATTTTTCAAGTCTGCAACATGTTTGCAATTTGGGATATCTCTCTCTCTCTGTCTCTGTCTCTCTCTCTGTCTGTCTGTCTCTCTCTTTCTTTCTTTCCCTATAATGAGTTTTTATACATAACAAAGCCACTGAATTACTGCCACACTCAAGAGTACAGAACAATACCTCACCCCCAAAAGTTCATTCAGGGGCTGAGGAGACACAGGGTAGAGACAGTGCTTGCAGTGCAAGTGTGATGACCTGAGTTCGGATCCCCACCTCCTACCTAAGGCTCTGTAGCAGGCATCTGTGATCCCAGCATGCCTGTGGAGAGAAGGGGGGAAGGGACAGGCCTGGAGAACAACCGCCTCTGACAGGGTGGAGGGTGAGGTAGGTCTCTGACCTCCGCTCCTGTGCCAGCACTCATGCCTGCCTTCCTGTCTGCTGCCTCCCTGCCGGTGGAACCCGACACCCTCGCTCCTGTACTTTGAGCTTTGGAACCACAGTTTTTTTTTAAAATATAACTTTATTGTCCATAATGAGTTACATTATTTAGTGGGCAAACAATGCGTTGTTATCCCGAATTCCCCAATTCCCCCCTCCCCATCCCCATCCCCGATCAGTTGGATATCCTCCTCCGTGGGCTGTCTGGATTAGTCCTTGTGGCAAGGGATCCTGGATATCCTAGTACTCAGCCCGGTCTTCCTGGCCCAAGTGTGTTGTTACTGAAGGGGGCCATGCCTCTGGACAGTCTCCCCCACCACGGCTCCCACAATTCCCGGAGTTGTGGTGGGCGAGTATTGAGGCTGCTTTGGTGTTGTGAGCTTAGGGGTTTTTGTGTCGAGATTCACTGGTTTCTGTCTCACTGGCTTATCCTTTGTTGATTGAATGGCTGTGGCTGTGGGTCCCTTGTTCATCCAATCATTCTCTGTGGGGTTCCATATGGATCCTCCCCCGTATGACTGTGGTGGCTCATCTCATGCCAGGATCTCAGCTTTTTGACTTGCTAGTGAATAGGAATGGATGGTACCTCTGCCAGCCCTCGGTGTGAACAGTCTTCTTTATTTTGGAAGAACTCCCCAAAGCAAGGACCCCAAGTTCCCAGGTAAGTGTTTGACTTTATTAGCAGGTTCGTCAGCAAGCTTTGTCTTCTGTCCCCCAATGACACATGAGTTTCCTAGCCAGCATCCTCACTACCCACAGTGCTTTGCGTATAGTCAGATTCCATTCTGTCGGGCATGTAGCACTTTCTCTTGGTGGTTTCAGTCTACATTTCCTCCACGGCTCGTGACACTCAGCCTTTCTGTCACTCATCTGCTGTCTTCTGTGGGAAGTGGAAACACGATTTCACATTACAGTTTTCTCTCACTATTCACTTGGAGGCCATCTATATTGTATGTGTCACGGGCACGGGATTTGCACATGTCTGGCACCGTGTACCATTTCCCCAACAGGTCCTCTCTTGCTGCCCAAGACTAGATTTTGACTGAAATGGATTTATTACATTTTAATGGACTGTGCCTTTTGCCTCGTGCATCAGCATTTCGTGAATCCAGGCTCGTGTAGATCTGTGACTCATTTAAGACGAAATATTTGGTCGTTCTTTGAGTTGGGATCTCAGGTTGGTGCCCAGATTAGTCTTCAACTTGTAGGCTCAGCCTTCTGAGAACTGGAGGGTGGGAGCATGTCAGGGGCAAAAGCTTTTGGGGGCCTTTGGAAGCACCCCGTGACTTAGTCTTGGACGGCACCTGACAGCTTGCCACGAGGGGCTTGGCTTCATGAGTTTCAGGAGGTGATCGTGATTGGCCGTTATTCACAGGTTCTTACCATTAGCCCTCTGATTGGCCAGGAAGCTCTATAGATTCTGCCTCGTTCCCCGCAATAAAAGCACACATTCATCAACCCACGAGCGATGTGTGTGTGTATCTGTATGATCACTGCCCCCGCGGGCGACGGGCAGTGATTGGAGCATGCCACCACACCTGGTTCAAGCTGTTTTGGGACAGTGAAAAAAAGTCGAGTTTTGGTAGAGATTGGCCTTAGTATATGGATGTATACTTACCTTTTCTCTGTTATATTGTGACTTGTCCGTGTCCTTGATCACATCTCTGTGCCGACCTATCACTGCCTGTGGCTCACGGGAGCAATGATCATACAGATACACACACACACCGCTTGTAGGTTGATGAAGGTGTGTTTTTTATTGCAGGGAACGAGGCAGTATATATAGAGCTTCCTGGCCAATCAGGGAGCTATTTATTGGTCTATGACAAGAACCTGTGGACATGATGTGCAAATAGCCTAATCAGGACTAACTCCTGAAACTCATTAAGCTAAGCCCCTCGTGGCAAGCTGTCAGGTGCCGTCCTGAGATTAAGCCAGGGGGTGCCTCCAAAGGCCCCAAAAGCTTTCGCCCCTGCCACCGACCTGCCTACCTGTGCCTCTCACAGAGGTTCGCTTCCTCTCATGCCTTCAGCCTTCCATGTTCATCTTGCTACAAAACATTCTGCCAGGATTTTGTTTTTGTTATGCTTGTTTTTGGAGGCAGGGTCTCCCTCTAGCCCAGGCTGACCTGGAATCCACTATGTAGTCTCAGGGTGGCCTTGAACTCATGGAGATCCTCTTACCTCTGCCTCCCCAGGGCTGCGATTAATGGCGTGTGTCACCACGCCTTGACCTGATAGGATTTCAACAGAAATGAGCTCAATCTTATCCACATCCATTGGGGGGTGGAATTTGATCTGAAATAGACACGTGAGTATCGCATTCTGCAGCTTTGATTTCCTTCACTGTGTTGTGTGGACCCCATTCGTGTCTTTGTTAGCTTCATACGCAGTATTCCTTCCTCCTTCCCTTTTTATTTTCCCTCTCTCCTTTCCTGTCTTCCTCCATCCTGCTCTCCCTTCTTTTCTTTGGGGATCTTTTGTGTGTTTGTTGTTTTATTGTTTTTGAGATAGGCTGTCTCTGAGGAGCAGGAGGCGGGAAAGGGGGAGATTAGAATTCACCCTGTGGCCCAGGCTGGCCTTGAACTTGTGATCTTTGTACCTCGATTTCTTTTTTTTTAATATTTTATTTATTCATTTTTTAAGCAGAGAGAGAGAGAGAGAACACCAGGGCCACCACCTTGTGGGTCTGGCTTATGTGGGTCCTGGGGAATTGAACCTGGGGCCTTAGGCACTGCAGGCAAGTGCCTTAACCTCTGAGCCATCTCTCCAGCCCTACCTCGATTTCTTGAGTGCTGGAATGGCAGGCTTGTGCCAACACACATGGTGTGGCAGTTTGAATGTCTGACTCGGGTGTCTTATTAACGCTTGAGCCTCCAGCTGCCTGGCTGGATCCTGGGGTTCCGTCCCAAGGTGTGCAGCAGGTGGAGCTCTGCTGGCTAGCAGGTGTTCTGCTTACCACCTTTGGCCTTTGCTGGTGGGGTGATGGTTTCTCTCTCTTTGGGTGTATGGAAGCGGCTTCTTCCACCATATGATGGAACTCCCCCTGGGTCTGTAAGCTTGAAATAAATCCCTTCCCCTCCTAAACTGTGCCCGGTTTGGGTGTTCATCCGGGCAACACCATGAAGCCGTCTACAACACATGGCTTCCTTTTGGAGTTCTCATAGTTTTTTTTTTAAAGTTCTATTGCTAATAACTCATTGATCATGAGTTCTGTGACTTGACTAATTTCACATACAGTTCCAGGAGGGTGTGGCAAATCCACGGGTTTCCTCAGATGGCCATCACGTTGTCTGCAAAGAGGAAAATTGATTTTCGCTATGCACCCATTTCCTTTCCTTTCCTTATGCAATGGACATGGGTCCAGCATGGTGTTGGACAGACGTGGAAGGCTGAACATGTTTGTCTGTGTCCTAGCGAAGGACACAGCATTGGTCCTCCCTAGGACAGACATCATCCCTCCATGACGAATGACGTGTTCCCAGGATTTCTGTAGATTCCACCAATCCTCTTGAGGAGGGTCGATTTTATTCCTGGTTTGTGGAGTTATTCTTGCTATGAATGGATATTGAATTTTGTCAAACAATTTTTCTGCATCTGTTGAGAGGGCGTTCTGTTTGTTTTTCTCCTTGAGTCTCTTGGGATGATGGATGACATTGATTTATTCTGAAATATTTAAATAGATTTGCACTCACAGCACAAAACCCACTTGGTCATAATGTATTACTCATAGAAACTGCTTGATTTGCTCAAATTTTATTTATTGTATAAAGGATTTTTCTAGCATCTATGCCCACCAGGAATCTTGGTCTCTAGATTTTGTTCCTTGTACTATCTCGGCTCATTTTTGGCACCTTGGTAAAGCTGAACTCATGAAATTAGTTTGAGTAGCTTTACCTCCTGTCATGGTTTGATCCAGGTGTCCCCCACCAACAAATGAATGTGTTCTGATAGGTCGATCCTCAGCTGATGGCAATTTGGGAATTACAACCTCCATGAAGCTGTGTTGTCGGGGGTGGGCTTATGGGGTTCTAAGCCAGCTTCCCCTTGCCAGAGTTTGGCACACCTTCCTGCCGCTGTTTGCAGTGCTGTGGCGGAGGTGATGTCCACCCTCTGCTCATGCCATCGTTTTCCCTGCCAGGATGGAGTCTCCCCTCGGGTCCGTAAGCCCAATAAACCCATTCCTCCACAAGCCGCTTTTGTTTGGGTTCTTTCTGCGCAGCAACTGGGTAAGCTGACCGCAACACTTCCTTATGTTCCAGGAGAGTTGGGAGACCTTTATAGATTTACTATACTTTTTTTTTTTACATGTTTGGTAGAATTTGCTGATGAACCTATACTTAGAGATAGCTTTTACTGGAGATTTTTTAAATCAGATTTATAAATAATAAAGCTACTCTCACATCTGGCTTGAGACCACTGGGATAACCCAAGAGACACTGTGCTGAGAAGAAATGACAGTGCAGCGTTCAACACTTGGCCACCTCTGTCACACTTCCTGAGGCTCAGGGTCTTTTGCGGAAGAGGTGGTGGAAAGGCTGTGCGAGCCAGAGGAAGGACAGGACTGCTTATGATGCAAATTTCAAGACACAAAACAGCCTTGATATTCATGACTTTGCAGTGCCTGATAACCTATACATAATAGGAGGAAACAATGATGACACAGAAACAAAACAGAGACTGAGATATAAGAGAGGGTGGGAAGGGAATCATAATGGTTTATGGTCTATAATTATGGAAGCTACCAATAAAAAATAGAAAGTGAAATAAAAGCACTATACTGGGGCTGGAGAGATGGCTCAGTGGATAAAGCACTTGCCTCCAGTGCCTAAGGCCCTGGGTTCAATTCCCCAGGACCCACATAAGCCAGACCCACAAGGAGGTGGCCCTGGTGTTCTCTCTCTGTCTCTCACTCTCTCTGTCTGTGTCTCTGCTTGAAAATGAATAAATAAAATATATTTTTATAATTAAAAAATAAAGCACTATACTGTTAAAGACTGGACCAAAAAAAAAAAAAAAAAACCCAGAGAGAAGAAAGTCATTATTTAAATACAACCTCACAGACCAGTTAGCTAAAACAAAGTGTTATGTTTTTCATTGTTCTGGAAACGTCGTCAAAAAATGGGCACCAATTTTCAGCCATTTTTTTCCTTTGCCTTTTTCTTTTGTTCATTGATTTAGGGGATATCACAGATTATATGTTGTAATCTTGCACCACTTGAGGTCATACTTAATCACCTCGAGTGACTTTCCACCGCGCACTGTGCTTGGTGAGCACTCATTTTAGAACGGCTGTGTGGACCTAGGTCTGCATGTCCATCCCCTGGAGACATGACTGATGCCTCCTCTGGAAGTCCCTGGGCCACTGGCATCCTTGCCGGCTTTCCTCTCAGAGGTGATACCGTCATCCCCACGTCCCCAGTTTGTGCCAGTGGCCTTTGCTGACAGTCGGTTCTGGAGGTCTCTCTCTCTCTCTCTCTCTCTCTCTCTCTCTCTCTCTCTCTCTCTCTCTGGCCCTTGTTTGGAATTCTGTTTTCTCAAAGATCTATGTCCTTTGGAATCCGGAAGGACCCTCTGTCACAGACCGTTGAGATGGTACAAATGTCTCCTTCCCCATCTAAGTGTGACAACGGTCACGGCTGATGCCTAGATGGGAAGGAGACGTTTGAATGGTCTCAGAGGTCGGTGAAAAGGGTCCTTCTGAATTCCAAAAAATGCACCTTTTAAAACAATGACAAGTCCAAGTGTGGGCCGTCGAGAAAGCCGCCATCACTGAGTAGCAGCGGGTTAAGAAGGCCTCACTGCTCACCTGTTTGTTCTTCCAGCACCTGCAAAATCCTGAGGTCACCTGACAGCACGAGGGCCTGGCTTTGCCACTGAGCCATGCTACCTGCCACCCTTCCACCTGACACCTGCACTCATGTCACATGACCTGTGGTGGGTGCCACGGGGTGTTCTCAAAGCCCATTCTGTGTGTTGTTTCTCTGAGCACTTAGAGATGAGCCGAGTCACATGGTTCCGAAGGATTGGGGAGGACGTGAGGAGTCCACCTTCCTGACCTCTTGGCCAGCCACTGCCAGACAACTCAGGCCGACAACTGGGATCCTTCACTTCCAGGACAGCAAGGTCAGATGAGGACAGTCATGGGACAAGGAACATTGAGCATCCTGTGCCTGCTCATAGGTGGATGACATCCCACCCCCACCACACACACACACACACACAGACACACACACACAGATACCAGACACACAGACACACACAGACACACACACACAGACACACACACACACAGACACACACACACACACACACA
>PVHP010028503.1:0-22862 GCA_004024765.1 Zapus hudsonius | reverse complement strand
CTGGGGCCTTAGGCACTGGAGACAAGTGCCTTAACCGCTGAGCCATCTCTCCAGCCCAGAAAATAAGTTCTATTCACAATAGCAGAGAAAGAAAATCCCAACATTTGAAAAGTAGGGCAAGAGGATCAGAAGTTCAGAGTCACCCTTGGCTATATACAGAGTTCAAAACCAGCCTGGAAACTGGGCATGGTGGTGTACGCCTTTAATCCCAGCACTTGGGAGGCAGGGGTAGAAGGGTTCAAGGCCACCCTGAGACTACTGACTAGTGAATTCCAGATCAGCCTGGGCTACAGCGAGACCCTCCCTCGAAAAAGAAAAAAAAAAAGTCTGGAGCTGAGCATGGCGACCTAGCACTCTGCCTCCCAAGTGCTGGGATTAAAGGCGTGGTGTGCCTGGCATTTTTTTTTAATTTAATGGGAAAAACCTTTTCTGTAAGCCTGAAAAAAACCTTTAGGCCAGGCATGGTAATATATCCCTTTAATCCCAGCATTCAAAGGCTGAAGAAAGAGTGAGTTCCAGGTCGGCCTAGGCTACCTTGAAAAAAGCAAACAAGCAAAAAAGACCTTTAAAAATTAAAACTCAGTCTTCTAAAATAAAATTTTAACAACCTCCATATATATATATAGTGTACCCTGATCATGATACCCTCTCACTACCCTCCTTGTCTCCCCTCCCCTGAATCCCTCCCCTGAACCCCTTCTTTCCAACTACTTCTCTTCTATTCCGATGTCATCATTTCCCCCTCATATTATACAGGTGTTGTGTGGAGAGCAATAGCCACGGTGAGATCATGAATGCAGCTGTCACCAGGGTCTGGAAGGCAGCATTCCAAAGCACTCCGTATCCTATGGCGCTTCAGTGCTCCCTGAGTGCAGTTGAGATGGCTCAGTGGCTCTTTTTCTTTTTCGAGGTCAGGTCTCACTCTAGCCCAGGCTGACCTGGAATTCACTCATAGTTTCAAGGTGGCCTTGAACTTGAGGCGATCCTCCTACCTCCTACCTCCTGAGTGCTGGGATTAAAGGTGTGCACCACCACACCAGGCTTCCAGCATCTCAGCACTTTGATGAGTTTGAGCCTCCCCGGTGATCACCGCCATCTGAAGAGAGGCTTCTCTAACCAAAAGTGAGAAGCATAGCATTGATGTATGGGTATAACATAAATATTTAGAAAGCATTTTGGTGTTCCATTTAGGAAAATAACAGTAATGGAGTCCTCTCCCACTCACCCCCCATTCTCCCAGGAGCTTATGACCTCCCCAGCTATGGGCTTTTGAATTCCCTTCTAAGGAACAGGCCTCAAATCCAATTAGAGAGCAGTATGTGTATAACAAACATGCCACCATTTCACTAGTTGGCACATTTTGCCTAGCTGGCTAGCCATGTAGCTTGCAGTGTTCACTGCTGGGGAAGATGGCTTTTCTTCCCCAAGAGGCTTCCAACTCAGCTACAGATAAAATTTGAAGAATAAAAAACAAAACAACAACAACAAAAAAACACCTTACACCTGCAGTCCTAACAAATGGGAGGCTAAAACAAAAGGATTTCCATTAGTCAAAGGCCAGCCTGCAGTATAGAGTAAGACCATGTCTCAAAAAATCACTCAATCAGAGCTAGGTGTGGTGGCACACACATCCCAGCACTCAGGAGGCAGAGGTAGGAGGATCGCCCTGAGTTCAAGGTCAGCCTGAGACTAAATAGTGAATTTGTCAGCCTGAGCTAGAGCGAGACCCTACTTGGAAATGCCCCCCCAAAAAAATCAATTGTGAAGTTTAAACTCAGTGATTAAAGACACTTGCTTACAAAGCTTGATAGCCTGGATTCTATTCCCCAGAACTCACATAAAGCCAGATGCACAAAGTGCTACATGTATCTGGAGTTTTGTGTCTGCAGTGGTAGGAAGCCCTAGCACTCGCTCTCTCCTCTCAAATAAATAAAAATATTTTTTAAAAAAACAGCCTTCTAAGGTTCTTGGTTTGTTCCAGACTCATAACCGTCACAGTCCTTCCCCACAGTTTGGTGTTTCCAGTGAAGATGGCAGGGCCACACTAGGATGCTGGAGAGGGTGTAAAGGACAGAAAAGTTGCTCTCCTGGTCCCCATTTTCAAAGCCTGATGCCAGCTCCCAAGAGCACTCCATTCCAGGGCAGACTGTCTGGGCTCACTGCTGCTCTGTGTCCCCTTACAGAGCGGCTGAGCCTGAAAGACCAGCTGATTGCGCAGAGCCTCCTGGAGAAGCAGCAGATCTACCTGGAGATGGCCGAGATGAGCGGGCTAGAGGAAGCCACCCAGTGCCGAGGCCTCTTCCGTGGCCGTGACTCCTCTGAGACCCTTCAGGGGGAGGAGATTCTGAAGTCCGCTATGAGCCAGAGTAAGTCAGTCAACATCCCCACCCCGCTGCTCCACTATCCTGCCCATCCTGCCTGGGTAAGCTGCCTGGAACCCCAGCCAGGCTAACAACAGGCTAAAGGCTGTGTGGCTTACATACTATCTTATCTAAAACTGTTCTTTTTTTGTAGTGTAGGGGATAGAACCCAATGCTTTACACATGCTAGGCAAGTGCTTTACTACTGAGCTATGCCTCAGTCCTTAAAACACTTTCTCTCTCAGTCAACAAATACTCCCCAGGGGTCATTGTTAATCCCAAGGATCTAAAGTTAATACATGGCCCCGTTCTTTCCGAGGTGGGACCCTAATATATCCCAAAGAAAATGCCCATGTGTGCTAGTGGTCCATGTCAAGGACTTCTGAAGCCTTCACAAGCTTGGGCCAGGAACCTTGCATCTAGCTCCTGCCACACTGGGAATTTGTAGCTTGCTTTCTCCACACATACTCTACCTTGACTGTGCAGGAGCTCTCTGCCACCCATGGCTAAACAGCAGAGGCCCAGTGAGGGTGTCTGAGCTACATTTATGGTATGTTATGCTGTAACATACCTGGTGGGGCCTGGGGAGATGGCTCAGCAGTTAAAGGCACTTGCTTGCAAAGTCTGCCAGCCTCGGTTCAATTCCCTAATGCCTATATAAAACCAGATACACAAAGTGGCGCATGTGCCATCAGGAAACAGTAATGAATGCTGGTGCTCGGCTTGCTGTCTCTTTTTTATTCAGTATAGAACCCCCCAAATTGGTGCTGCCCACAGTTAGGATGGGCCATCCCACATCAGTTAACCTAGTGTAGAAAATCCCTCACAGACATGCCCAGAGATTTGTTTCCTTGGTGATTCTAAATTCTGTCAAGTTGACAACCCAGATTAGTCATCGCAGGGGTCTTGTCCCTCCAGCCATACCTGCACTGTTTCCACCTAGCTTTCCTGTGACCATCGTTTCTTCTAACCTGTCCCTCTGCTGCTTTGATGTTTGTGCCCCACTGAGCATGGGTGGGGTGTTCTTTACCCGTGACTACACCACTGCAGAAAAATGTCCCCTCCCCCTAGCAGCTATTAACTTACCAGTAGCTCCCCAAGGAGGGGTGGGGCCCTAGCCGAAGACATTTCATTCGAGAGGGCCTTCCCCCACCCCCAGGGGTCACCCTCTCCTATGTGACTGTCCCATGCTCTGCTCTGGGACCTGGGACCTGGTGGGACCTACTTCATCTTACCCCTAGCCCTGACCTAGAGCCTAGATGCAGCAGGTACCTGAAGGGAGGGACATGAGTCCCTTATGCCCCCTCCCAGGGCCTCCTTCCGACACCGGAGTGACACATCCTAGTTGTAGCACCAGAAGCAAGGGAGTGCACCGGAGGGTGGGATCAAGCAGCGGGGTGGGGAGCAGGATGCCCACCACCATGTGAGCTACCCACCCCCAGGTCTCGCCCCTACTGCTCCCTAGCACCCCTCCACAGGGTGACTCTTGCCTCCTGTCTCCTGCAGTTGAGGGTCTCCAGAGTTTGCTCTGTAGGCGACTAGGCAGTACCAATGGCCAGGCAGAGGAAGGAGTCAGCTCTACGAGCCTGCCCAGGAGAGCTGAGACCTTCGGGGGCTACGACAGTGTGAGCAGCCCCAGCCAGAGTAAGTATAGCACCCACCACACTTCAGATAGTCATTAGCAGCAGATCTGAGTGTCCTCCAAGGTGGGAGTGGTTTCTGAGAACATTCTACAGCCCCTTCCACTGGTGTCTATGCAAAAAGCCTTTGCCTGTGGACAGACAGCACCCTGTCAAGGTAGCTTGGTGGGAGCCAGCGGTAGAGAAGGGTCATAGACACAGTGTGATTCACAGCACCATCCGGTAACCAACTTGGGGTTTCCAGGTGGCAGCTTTAAGAAGAAGGTCTGCAGCGGTGACCCCAGGCCCCCAGACTGGCAGGGGCCTTCCAACAGCCTAGACTCCAAGCCCTGTGATGGCGACACCCCTGGAGGCTTCGAGGAGGCACCACAGGTGGCACGTGACTTCCAGTATTATGGGTTCCTTGGGTATAGTTAGTTGGAATTGTAGTTGTCAGCTAATATGAGCAGCATCTGTTGAGGTTGTTTCTCAGTTAACGCTCATGAGTGCTTGCTTATTTCACGGGGAGTTAATAATATCTCTCTGGGTTGGGGAAACGGCTCAGTGAGTAAAGCGCTTGCACAGGACCTGGGTTCAGGTCTCCAATAGCCACATAGAAGCTAGGCATGGTAGTGCAGGCCTATATTCCTAGCCCTGAGGAGGCAGAGCGAGGAGGATCCCTAGAAATTTCTGGCCAGCTGAGAGACCATGACTCAAAAAGTACAGTGGAGAACGACAGAAGAACACCTGATGTCAGCTGATTCCTCTGCACACACATGCACTGCTTAAATACATGTCTTTGTTCGCATGCATCAGGATATTTCAGACTGCAATTGTTTGAGAATGGCAGGCGGTTCCCCAGGAGAGAGGCAGGGAGGAGACAGGCCAGAAACCCCACACTAGGACCACAGCTCTCACAGCAAATACAGTAACATCTGTCAATGCTTCTGAGGTCTTGCTGAGTCTTCCCTCCCCTTGACTTAGAAGACCCATCACCTACCCAGATTTACCAAGGCCAGCTGCCTCTGCCTATCCCCGAGCTTTGAGCTGGCCCCGTGCCTGACACTGTTACACAGCCTTCACATCTTCACACCCTACTGTGGACCCCAACAGAAGCCTCCATATCCCAGATGGTCCCACACCCTCATTTTCTAGACTCCCAAGAGGTATAAGTCCAATAACCAGGGCACAGTCATGCCCCAGCCGGGGACCCTTCCTGTTTCCCATGCCAAGGGCATGTCTGGTCAGTAGTAAGTGGGCAGGGGCTGCTTGGGTTACTCCTTACAAGCACTAGTTGAACACTGCCGTCTTCCAGGGGGAGAGACCTAGTGCAGAGACTGACTCTCTTCTGCCCTCCATCCTGGAGTCAGAGGTAGGTGGCCACTGGTCCATCTCCCAGGGGGACTGGCATGCATGGTGCCCTGTGAACCTTCAGGGGTAACCCAGGCTTGTCCTCTCTGCAGCTTGTCCAGCGAGTCCAGGCGCTGTCACAGCTGCTCCTTAGTCTCCAGGTACCTGTGGCATCAGGGAGGGGCGTGCTGCACTTCCCCTTTGCTGGGTGAAAGCAGGGCTCTCACTGGCTCTGCCTATGGCGCTGTCCACAGGCGGTCATCGCCCAGCAGGACAGCTACGTAGAAGTGCAGCGAGCGGCCATCCAAGAGCGGGAGAAGCAGTTCCGGCTGCAGTCCACGCGTGGAAACCTGCTGCTGGAGCAGGAGCGCCAGCGCAACTTTGAGAAGCAACGCGAGGAGCGCGCTGGCGTGGAGAAGCTCCAGAGCCAGCTGCGGCAGGAGCAGCAGCGCTGGGAGCGGGAGCGGGCGCGCCAGCGGCAGGAGCTCGAGCTGGCCGGCGCGCGGCTGCAGGAGCGCGAGGGGGAGGCCCGGCAGCTGCGGGAGCGGCTGGACCAGGAGCGGGCCGAGCTGGAACAGCAGCGCCAGGCCTACCAGCACGACCTGGAGCGGCTCCGGGAGGCCCAGCGGGCCGTGGAACGGGAGCGAGAGCGCCTGGAGCTGCTGCGCAGGCTCAAGAAGCAGAACACGGCCCCGGGGGCTCTGCCGCCCGAGGTGCCGGCCGAGGTAAGCCAGGCCCTCGACGGGTGTTCCCAATGGGTAGAGTGCTTGTGTAGACTGGACGGAGAACCACATAAACCAGGCATGGTGGTGAATCCTGAAATCCCAGAACTGAGGAGGTGGAAATGTGGGGAACAGGAATTCAGGTTCATCCACGAATCCATAGTGAGTTCAGGTTAGCCTGGAATACATGAGACAAACAAACAAAACTCTCGTGTGTAAGAGTGTTTAGGGCTGGGGTTGTGACTCAGTGATGGAGTGCTTGCCATCCCCAGGATTAGCGAGTGCGTGCGTGGTGCAGCCATGTGCCTCTGAAGTTCCACCTACTAGTGAGATTGAGACGGGAAGATCACGTGAGCCTAGCTCTGGCAGCTTGCCAAGACTTTGTGTTAACAATGTCTTTACACCAGGTGTGTATTCTAGCACTGGGAAGGTGAATACAAGTTCAAGGCTGTCCTCTATTGACAGCAAGTTTGAGGGTAGACAGCTACACGAGGCCCTGTCTCAGTAAAGAAAAGTAGAATTGAATGTATGAGCGTGTGCATGCCTGTGTGAATATGAATGAGCGAGCATGACCAGCTCGGAAGAGTGGTTGTACTTCTGCTACAGTCTGGCTCCATAACAGAACCCTGCACCAACCCACTGTCTCACAGCACCCACTCAAGAAATGGAGAAAGCCTCTTATAAATACTGGCCTATAGCTGGGATGTTTGTACAAGTCTATAGTCCCAGCCCTCCCGGAGGCTGAGGTAGGAGGATCCTCAGAGTTCAAGGCATGGGCTTGAGAGATATCTCTGCAGTTGAAGGTGCTTGCTTATAAAGCCAGCTGGCCAGACTGTTTCCCCAATGCCCACATAAAGCCAAACACAAAAATTAGCCCATGTGTCTGGAATTGGTATGCATGTGTTAAGAGATCCCGGGGTATCCATTCTCTCGAATGAATGACTGACTCCAGCCTGGGCTACCTAGCAAGGGCTAGGGATATGGCTCAGTGGATAAAATGCTCACCACTCAAGCCTGAGTACCCAAGTTTGATCCTTTGAAGACCCCACATAAAAAACCATAAGCCATCAAGGTGGGCTTCTATAATCTCAGCATGTGTTGATGGTGAGGTGGGAGGTGTAGACAGGAGAATTTCCTCAGAAGCACAAACAAGTGCAGCAAAAAAATGGCAGAGACAGATCACAACAACAGAGCAAGATGCAGAGACTGCCTCAAAATGAGGTGCAAAGATGAGAGGTGAGCTGGGAAGTTGTCTGACCTCTGCATAAGGCTGCCCTTGGGGTGGGGAGACTCGGTCACTGGCTGAGCAGCACTTTTGCAGAATGGTCCTTTCCACCTGGAGCTTCTTGGTTCTCCTGCACCAGCCCACAGCTGTCCAAGGACCAAAGAGCCTGGTGCATCTCGTGCACATCTAAGGAGCGTGGCCCCTCTAGGGACACAGGGACAGCCTCCAGCAGACACAGCAGTGGAATGTACCCTCTGTCACTTTCAGGCCCAACCTTCAAGCCACCCTCCCAGCTTCAACGGGGAAGGACTGGAGGGACCTTCAGCCCTGGCCAAAGCACCAGGGACCCGAATGAGCTTGTTGCTCTCTGGCATTGGGCCTGAGTACACAGAGCGCCCTGAGGTGGCCCGTCGGGACAGTGCTCCTCCTGAGAGCCGGCCAGCCAAGAGTGACGTGCCCATCCAGCTACTCAGCACCACCAACCAGATCCAGAGACCCACAGCTGTGCAACAGCAGATCCCCACCAAGCTGGCCGCAGCCACCAAGGGAAGCAAGGACAAAGGCACCAAGAGCAGGAACTCCCAGCGCTGGGAGAGCTCAGGTGAGCCCACCCTAGGGTCATGATGGTCTCCCTGTAGGAGCTTGAGTGATGAGAGTTCACTGTGAGCCAAGTCAGGACCCCCATGTCATCCAGAGAGAACAGCCAGAACGCACAACAGTGGCAGGTGATGAGCTTCCCCCTCTGAATGGAGACCTTTGCCTTAGCATTAAAATTGACACGACCCCTCCTCAGACCTTAAACAAATAGTGAAGAGAGTCTGTTTATGTGGAACCAGGCAGCCAGGACACAGGACACATACTGGGGGCTCTACCCTGAGGTTCCAGGATACAGGTACCAGCAGCAAACTCCCCTCCTTATAAGTAAGCCCAGCAGTTCCTCTAAGTAATGGTCCCTGATGATGCTCTAAGAGCAGAGCCTGTGTCCTGTGAGTCACATGAAAGGGACATTTTGCTTAGGAGCTATACCCTCCACGTATCCCAACATTATCACTATGGTCCTTCATGCTTACTACCCAGTGGCCTGTGAGGAGTGTTGGGTGGGAGAAAGCCTGGTGGCCTCCTAGCTCCAGGTGACCTGGCATGAGGCCCAAGCACCTTCCCTCTTCCAGCATCATTTGACCTGAAGCAGCAAGTGCTTCTCCACAAATTCATGGGCAAGGATGAGAATGCCTCTCGGAACCGCCGGCCGCTGAGCCCCATCCTGTCTGCCACACAGGCCTCTGCACCTGTTCCAGGTGAGCCCAGCCACCAGCCAGCAGGGCCACCTGTCATACCTGACAGTATCTGATTATCCCTGGGCCTCCTCTCTCTTCCAGATCCATGTTCCCCAAGCCCAGCACTGCCTGCCTTCCCCCCGGAGGCCTTCTCCTTCAAGTCTGGAAGCACATTTTTGCCACCTGCATCCCCGGCCCCCTCACTACCAACCACTGCCAAGGACGAAGCTGGCAAGGAAGACGTCATCTTCTTCTGAGGGGGCCATGGCCCCAGTTGCAGACCCCTCTGCCTTGCTCCCCCTCTGTCTCTAGGGACCCTATGGGTGACTGCCTGTTCAGCCATCCCTCATCATCTGTCCGTGAACACCCTGCCCACCCAAAGCTAGCCTGTTGGTGCTTTGAGTCTTACAGTTGTATAGATTTAGTGGTAAAGCCTGAGTACTCTCCTGAACTTCTGTACACACACACACACACACACACACACACACACTTTTTATCAAAGGGTATACTGGAGCTAAAGCACAGAGCTGTTTTAAACCAGACAATGAGACAGGGACTCCCAGCTGGTCTCCATGGGCAGTAAAAAGTCGGGGGGCTGGAAAACAGGCCAGGTTGTATCTGAGAAGATGCTTGTTCCAGGCTAGCCTCTGGGTCCTAGGAGAGACTGATTACACAATTTGTATCTGTCCCCAGAGTCGGGTGCCCCCCCTGGCCAAGCTGTTCAGATAGCCTCATCTAGATAGTGAGCCAGACAGGGACAGTGGTGAGGGCCATGGGTGTGGAAAACGGGGGTGGGGCTGTGAAGCTCTGAGCTGATGCTGTGGATTCAGAAGCCCGTCTGACCAGGGCTAACTGTCCCGCCTGATAATAGTGCTTTCCCAAGTGCACCCACCATGTCCATCCCTCAGCCTACCTAGAGTACTGAACCCCAGGCTCCAGCAGGGCAGTGTACCCTCTGGGTGAAGTGGGCAAGGGCTGCTAGGAGGAAGATCCCAGGGCAGTGGTGGGCAAACAGGGTTAGTGGTATGTGGAGGAAAGAATGACGCTGTGAGGACAGACGGCCATCCTGCTTGGTGCTCCCTCTCCTTTAGTGAGGCCTACAGCCTGTGGAGGAGTCGGAGCAGCGACTTACTGGGTTGTCGCAAATGCCCAGGCCTGGGTAGGGCATCAGATCAGCATTCTGGCTCCATACTGTCTGGGGTGGCAGCAGGACTCAAGTCCTAGGTTGGTGGTTCTTGACCCCAAAAGAGCTAAGTCATCCTCCAGAGCCCCAGCAGGGACTCCATCAACTCCAGATGCACCTACGCCCTGTTCAATACCCAGCCCAGAAAGCTGGGCCATGTCAGCCACTGGGGACGGGCCAAACAGGGAACATGAAACTGTCAGGAATTGCTGGCATTAACATGACCCTCTAGAGCTCAGAAGGTGACCAGGTAGGTGTGATCAGGAGGCATCATGCAGCCAGTGGGTGACAGGATGCCAAGAGTGTCCATTTCTAATGAATTCTGAGTTCAGCAAGTGGTGTAGTGTCTCCTGTCCTCATCCCCAGGTTCCCAGACCCCTCAGAAGCTCAAGTCTTCTATGTCCGGAGTGTGCCCCTAGCCTACCAGATGTCACCTGTGCCACGTTGCTTATCAGTGTTTTGTACTGAGATGTCTCTGAGCACTTTAGAAAAGCTGATTTGTAAGTTCTTGCTCTGTTGTAAAGAGAACATTCCTGGACCACCACCCACCCCTCAGAACCACCCACCACCTCCTTGAACTGAGAAGTTCAAAGGGTTTTCACTTAACCATGCAGTGGGAATCAGCACTTCCCCAGCAGCGGACATGCACCCTTGAATCACTCCAGGGTTAAGCCCAGTTGTTTGTAAAGTGACCCAAGCAGTGTTATGTAGGACTCCATCCACATGCCCCTTGTCAGTGTGACCATGGTCTCTGTCCACCTGACAATTCTTTTTCACGGCCATCACAGCACATCCTTGCCACAGAATGTTTTGCAGTCATCCTAGAACTTGAGACCGGATCTAGCAATAAAAGTGTCAAGAGGACCTTGGACTGAAGTGGAAGTTCTTTGGGGCCTGGGGCTGTCTCCTCCTACACATCAGTCCCAGGCAAATGCAAGAGTGGGTGGGCAGCTGCTGTGGTCATGGAACCATCCAGAAAGGGCAAGGGTGCTGCTAGCCTTGTGCCTTTTTGATGGGATGCTGTGACCTGAGTATGTTGTGGATGTCAGGGTGAAGGGAGACCTTTTCCTGGTCTGGATCTGTATGTTACCCAGTTGACCCCAACATCTGCCTAGTGGTATCTGCCTCTGGGATGCCCTTAGCCTTCATCAGCAGGACTTCACAGAGGCTCGGTAATAGCCCAGAGGTCATTAACAGAGCTGCAGAGGAGCCATGTGTGATGGCACACGCCTGGAATTGCAACACTGAGAAACTGAGGCAGGAGGATTAGCACCATTTCAAGGCCAGTCTGGGCTATAGTATGACATCTCAAAAAGAGATGAGGGGAATCACAAAGTGGTACCTTCCCAGCGCCCCCCCCAAAAAAAGTTGGGAGCCCCTGAACCAGTTATAGGCTAGTTTATACAAAGTAGATTAGTAATCACCAAATCTATGGGAACAGGGTGATAGCTGAGGGAGTGATAGTCCTCTTTAGAAAATGAGGAAAATGTTCTCAAATTGTAGTGATGGTATAAGTCAACAATTTAACTTCCTTAAATAGACAAGTTGCATGGTATGTGAATTGTATTTCAACAGAACTAAAGGAGGAGGGGTATGATTCAATGGTAGACCACAAGGCCTTGGGCTCCATCCCAGCATAAAAATGGGGGGGGGTTGAAAAAACAATAAAGCCAGCATGGTGGCTCATGCCTGTATCCCCAGCATGTAGGAGTCTGAAAAAAGTTCCAGTGCTGAGGCAGGAGGATAGCTGCAAGGTTGAGGGCCAGCCTGGGCTACATAATGGTCTAAGCACACAACTTCTCAGATGTCATTGACTAAAATGTAAGTGTTCCAGCTGACCACACTGTGATGTAAGGCATGAGCCAGCCTCATGTGCCTTCAGAGAAGCCAGTAGATGCCTTGACCCCAACTCAGATCTCACAAAATTCATACAGTGGGGCTGGGCAGGTCAGCATGCAAACTTAGATGGTTCAGTCCCCAGCCACCCACGGCTGGGCAAGACACCCTGGTATGCTCGTACACTCAGTACCCCCAGATGGGGGCCTCCATGGCCTTCACTCGAGTGTTGCCCCGTTTCCTGAATGATGTAGGTATGGCCTGTTGGAAGGCAACATCCACAGCTTGTGTGCCCATACCTTCAAAGCCACTTGGGGTCACTGGGCAGACACTGTATGGCTATTTCTTCCTTCCCATAGGGAGGGTCTTTAAGATGCAGGAGGTAAGACAGGCTGTGGAATCTCAAACTTGCACATTTCCTAAGGCCCATTCCCACATCCTGAAGGGAGATGTGGGTTCACATGAGTCATCAGTCGTCCGCGCTGAGGTGGGCTTTGCCTCTGAATCTTCCACTTTCCTGTAGTTAATCCCAATAACCTCAGTGGTTCACTGACTTGGGTAGAATGTTTCTTTGGTCTGTCCTCAGTAGCCTGTCTCCCCAGGAAGTCACAATACCAGCTCTTGGTGAGGGTAGTAGGAAGTCACTGGGGCCCAGGGCATCCCAGAAGGTGGAGTGTAGCTCTGTCCACCTTTGGGAGCAAGTTGGGAGGTATGTGTCCAGGTCAGTGAGGGGTCAAGGAACCACCAGTATAATCACCTCACACATGAACTGGTGCCAGCACCACAATATTTCATTGATTTTCATTCAAGCTTTCCCAAAACCCAAATTGAGGCACATGTGTCTCCTGCTCGACTTCAGATGGACACAGCAGCTCTGTGCAAGGCCTCCTGGGACTTTCTGAGCTCAGCCATGGCTCCCAGAGTCCTGAGGCCTTCTGTAGAGAAGTTTCCCACCCCCATCCTTCCCACCCCATCCCTGGGCTTGCTCCAGTACTGCACAGTTACAAATGGACCCCAGGCTGGCTCCTGCTCTGAGAAGGGCTCTGCGTCGAGCTCCGAGTGCATCAAGGACTGCCAGCCTCCTCCTGGCTGCCAGCTCGGACTGCCTGGTAGATGCTGAGCAGGGAGGAGATGGTGCCCATGAGGCCCACCAGCCAGGGAGGGAAGCGGCCAGCCCACAGGATGCCTGGTGGTAGCCAGTGCACAGCATTGGCCAGGTCAGCCAGGTTGCTAAGGGCCGTCAGCACCTCTGACTGCATCTGCGCCTCCAGGGCCCTCCACTTGGTCCGGGACAGCCGGCTGTGGAAGCAAAAGGGAACGCTCACAGCCCACCCTTCCCGGATCCCTGGGGAAGAAAGAGCTTCGAGCCTGGCTGGGAGTGGGAACAGGCCCAAATCCATACCTCCATCCTCCCAAACTCCCTGGGCATGGCTACAAGGTTATAACATGATGAAACAGTGACGTGATGGCTTACAATCTCAACTTGGCAGGATTTAGAATCGCCTAGAAGACAAATCTCTGAGCATGTCTGTGAGTCTCTAGATTCGGTAACTGTGGGAAGGCCCGCCTTGTTAGTGGCACCATAGCATGGGCTGGGGGCCAAGACTGGATAAAAAGGAAAAGACCAGCTGAGCACCAGCATTCATCTCTGACCAGCTGCCCCATGCTTTGCCCATCACGATGGATTATATCCCCTGAACTACAAGCCAAAATAAATCTTTCCTCAAGTTGCTTCTTATCTGGTCTTTTGTCACAGCCACAAGGAAAATAACAAGCACAGTGAGCATTTTTTCATCTTGGGATCATCCTCCCTGCCAGGGGCTGCAGCCAGGAAGGCTCAGCCTAGAGTCCTCATTCTACAAGCCTCAGTTTCCCCACCTGGAAGAAGTACTATTTCCCACCTAGAGGCCAAAGCCAAGCCCTGTGACCACACACAGCCCCACGGGGTGCAGGTGGCCCAGCTCATCAGAGGCTAAGATGTGGTACCTGGTGAAAGTGGCCGTGGAGCTCTGCAGCTTCTGCCTCAGTTTCAGTACCATCCACAGGGACCTACAACACAGGAGGCCAGGGGACATCCCATCAGAGCAGCAGGGCAAGCAGAACGGGACAGAGGGGGTCAGATCTCCAAGACCACCAGGGCAACCACAGCCACAGGTTCCCTTTCCCACCACCAATAGTGCTGCGTGTGCTCTCCTGTGCAGAGAAGCTGTGACTTGGAAACCAAAGGGACTTGTCATCCTACCCAGACCCAGTCCAGTCCAGCTACCCAAACTCCAGCCCCTGAGCACTTGGGGACAGCCAACAATGGACGTGGGGAAAGAGCTCTACTAACAGACACAGCAGCCTTGAGGGGACCTCTGAAGTCAGCAAAGAACCACAGCCCTGAAGCAGGAAACAGTCCAAGCAAGTCACAGAGTGTAAGATTAAAAGTGTAGGGCATGGTGGTGCAGGCCTATAATTCCAGCTACCAGAGAGGCTTGGATAGGAAGATCAGAAGTTCAAGGCCTGCCTGGACCCCTTAGTCCCTGCCTCAAAATGAGAAAATATATAAAAGGGCTGGTGATCCAGGCATGGTGGCTTGCACCTATAATTCCAGCACTTGAGAGGATGAGGTAGCAGGAACACTATGAGTTTGAAACCACCGTGGACTATAGAGTGAGTTCCAGGTTAGTCTGGGCTTGAGTGAGAACCTGCCCCCCAAAAAATGGTGGGGGAAAGGGAGCTGGAGAAATAGCTCAGTGGCTAAAGGCACTTGCTTGCAAAGCTTGTTGGCCTGGGTTCAATTCCCTATAGCACCCATGTAAAGCTGGATGGACAATCATTTGCAGCAGCAAGAGATCCAAGCACATGTATACATACTCATGCAAATAAACATTTCTTTAAAGGAGAAGTGACCCAGTGGTAGACAACTCCTAGAATCCCCAATGAAGGGCCGGGTGGGGCTCAACAGCAGAGCACATGCCTAGCATGTAGAAAATACCAATCCCCAGCACTGAAAAAAAAAAAGTTTGTAAATCATGAAAAATGTGGGTATCTGGGTTAAGTGCACTTCCTGTGTAGGCACTTCCTGAGGAGGCCTGAAACAATCCAAATTCTAATCTCCAGATTCTACGTAAACAGCTGGGCATAGCCACATGCACCTGGAACCCAGTTTCGCAAAGATAATCACCTGGACTTGTGGAAGTACAGCAAGCTCTGGTATCAGCAAGAAACTCTAAGGAGATGGAGCAGGGCACCTGACCTTCGCCAGCCACAGCAGGCAAGAGCACAGGGCACCCAAGGGCCATACACATGCGTACACCATACACATTGAACAAGCAAGCAAAAAGCGGAAGGAAGGAAGGAGGAGAGAGGGAGGAGAGGGAGGGGAGAGAGGGGAGGGAGGGAAGGAGGGGAGGGGAGGGGAGGAAGGAAGGAGGAGAATCAGTATATGGGGTAGAACCTTCTAATTTGTCTATTTTCCAGAGTGTCTACAGTACGCAGCATCAGCAGAGCATGGACCTGGCCCAGAAACCTTACTGGAAAGTAGAAACCATGCTTTTTTTTCTCATCAGACGGTTGCTTGGAGAGAGCAAACTAGGGAAGAGCTGGCGTCTATGGACTGTGCTGATGACACAGCAGAACTCGGGGCTGGGCAGGGAGACACCAGCACACAGGACACTTCCCCCAGCCCTTAGCAGTTTTTTCCTTTTCCTGAGTCTGGTGGACAGAATCCTGGCCCTTCCCGCTGACGTCCATGTCTGGAACACCCAGGATCTGTGAATATGGCTTTTGGTGTGGCAAAAGCGACTCTACAGAAGAGATGGAGTAAAAGTCTCAGATGGTAGAGGGGATCCATCCTGGATTGTCCAGGGTCCACTATCACCACATGGCCCTCATAAGAGTGAAGCAGGAAGCTCAGAGACAGAGAGAGACGCTGAGACTCTGCTGACTATGAAGGATGAGGGGGCTACAGTCAATGGATGTGGGGCTTCTGGACACTGGGAAAGAGAGGAAGGACCAGGCCCACCCCACCCAAGTGAAACTGATTTCATGTTTCTGGTCTCTAGCACTGAGACAACAAACTTGTATTATTTAAAGTTCCCAAGTTTGAGGTCCTTCCTGACGGCTTTTATCAGAGAAAATTCCAAGATATGAAGACCTTGCCCCTAACACAACCTGCAAGGGCCAGTGCCCCTGAAGCCCTGATGAGGAAACAACCATCTCAGGTGGGGACTTCAAGTGCTCCATCTGCTTGATGCCACTTACCTGACAACCCCAAGAAGCAAAGAGACACCCCAGAGGGCCGTGCTCAGTGTCCACCACCGGGCAGAGTCCACGTGGAGGACCTTGGCATCAGCAGCCCAGGCGACATGCTCACACGGATAGTATAGCTGATCAGCCATGTTGCCTAGGACAGACAACCAGCGGACAAAGACATCTTCCTCCTGTGGGACACCAGGAGATGGAGATGGCCCTGCTATCAGACCTACCCAGAGTTTACTTTGGGACCACAGCCTCTCCAACGATGGTGAGATTTCCCCCCACCAGTCTGTGGCCTGGTCTCTGGACCTGGCAGACTACCCCATGGCTAGCTGCTGCAGAAAGAGAAAGAGGGTGTTGGGCTAAGGGTCCCACACAGGCCTGATTTCCTCCATCAGATGGAGCCAGGGAATGGAACCCCTGGGGAGCTGTCAAATTCTATGCCCAAGAGGGATGGGGAGATGGCCCAGTGGGTAAAGTGCTTGCATGGCAAACATGAGAACTTGAGTTCAATGCTCAGAGCTCACGTACAGACATCTGTGGGAGCCTGTACTGAGGAGGCAGAGAGAGGCAAATCCTGGGCTCGATGGCCAGCCGGACTCTGGCTCAGGCTGGGGAGATGGCTCAGCAGTTGAAAGCACTTGCTTGCAAAGCTTGCCAGCCGAGGTTCAATTTCCCAGTAGCCATGTAAGCCTAGATGTACAACATGACACATGTCTGGAGTTCATTTGCAAGAGCTAGAGGCCCTGGTGTGTGCCCATTCATCTCTCTCTCTCTCTCTCTCTCTCTCTCTCTTTCTCTCTCTCGTGGAGAGTGATGGAAGAAGACCCACATCAGCCTCTGGCCTCCCTGCACACCCACTCACACATGCACACAAACACAACACACATATGTGCACACACAACACACAAACCCATGCAAAAAAAATGCCACAATACCAGCCCTAAGGATTCTGCCTCATAAGGACTGGCATAGATTCTGGTTTTAGGATACTATTTTTTTTTTTTTTGAGACAGGGTCTCATAAAGCCCAGGCTGTCCTTAAACTCATATGTAGCAAGGATGATCTTCACGTTCTGATCCTGCCTCAGCCTCTCCAGAGCTGGGATAATAGGTGTGCCAGTTTAAGTTCCCAGGGGATCCCCATTTATGTCCAAACTGGGACACCTCTATCAGAACCTTTCTCTGGGTTCTTGCTTGCTGTGCAAATATGAGGGCCTGATTTCAATCCCCAGCACCATGTAAAAATCCAGGCATGGCTACATGTTACATGCCTGTAACCCCATCGCTGAGAAGGTTGGGAACAGGAGTATAGACAGCTAGGACTCCATCAACAGCCAGTCTAACTGACAAACAGCAGCTCTAGGTTCAGTGAGAGACCTACCTCAGAGAAATAAAGCAGACCATCAACAGAGGACACTCACCATCCCTCTCTGCATATATCCACACAGAGTGTGTGCACGCAGGTGCACACACACACACACACACACACACACACACACAATCAGGCCTTTCTGGAAGGCTTCAAGTTCCCATACATGGGTCTCAGGTGGAACTCTCACGTGCAGGACCCTGGGCAGGGATACCACACATGGGATGCAAGTAGAGCAGGGGATGCAGCTGGAGGTAACACTGGCCACCACACACCCAGTGCCAACAGCATGCCAGCATCAAAATTCAAAGCTTCCATCATGTCCGCAGATCTGAGACAGGTCACCATTACAGATTGGCCGACTGAGGCAGTTAGAGAAGCCATCTGTCCCAGCTGTTCAGGTAGTTGAACTACACCACACATGTGAACTTGCCATCCTCCTTCAAAGTGTGGGGATATCAGCCCCAAGGTGGGTTTTGCTGGTTAGCTGTTTTCATTTTTGCAGTGCTGGGGATAGAATCCAGGCCTGGCACACAGATCTGCATCCCCAGTATCCCTGTGCCCTGCATTCTGAAGGAAGCATCTGTACCCAGCAAACATACTGAGGGCCGGGTTCTTTGCTGCACCGCTGTGCCTCACCCATCTATAACCATACCCTGGGTGGCAAGATGGGTCCTGGATGAAGAACTCTATTCTAGATCTGCTTCCAAATGTGTGGAATGATGGAGAGACAGGCAATTTCCAACAATACAGTCAGAACAGCAAAATATTAGAAAAATGTACATAAGACTCTGGTGGAACAGGCCTGTCATCCCAGCTACTCTCTAGAGCCCCAGGATCCCTGTGGTAGGCTCTCCCATCTCTACAGCCCCAGGATCCCTGTGGTAGGCTCCCCTCTCTCTACAGCCCCAGGATCCCCCATTACCTTGGCTCCCAGGCCATACTGCTTAGTGTAGACAAACATGGCTAGGTCATCAAAGAGTCTCAGGACAGTTCTACAGTGGCTGAGCTGGGAGGACACTACCAGCAAACGCATCCCCAATCCAGAGCTGGTGGAACAGTGTTCAACCAGGAGCCCGCCTGCAAGCTGGCAGCAGTAGCCCAGTGTTCTGATCTGTGGGAAACAGAACGCAAAACATTCCAAATAAACAAGCTTCCAACAGAAACTAAGGGGGATTTTGTTTCTTCTGATTTTCTGAAAGAGCCTCGACTCACCTGCAACACTATGTAGCCTAAATCAGCCTTCAAATCATTGCAATCCTCCTCCCTGAGCTTCCCAAGTGCTGAAATTACAGGCCTGAACTACCCTGCCTGGCCAGAAGCTGAAAGTTGAAAGAGGTTCTTTTTGTATTTTGGGGTGTTTGTTACAAATATAGCATAGTATGGTGTGTGGGTTATGCAAGAGTGTGTGTAGTTTGTGTGGTGTGATATGTCACACCTGTGCAAACACTCCCCATGTGTGCAGATGGACGCCAGAGGAGACCCACAGATATCCTCCATTGCCCTTCCGTGTTCCTTGAGGTGGAGTCTCACTGAACCTGGCCCTGCTGCTTTAGGTCAGACTGGCTGACTAGTGAACCCCAGTCATTCTCTGGTCTCTGCACCCAACAGGACAGTGGTTACATGGATGTACAGCCAGGCACAACTTTTTACATGGGTGCTGGGGAATTGAACCCAGGTCTTCAGGTGCTCTTACTTGATGAGTCATCATCCCAGCCCTAAAGAGATTCTTTTAAGAGAGGTAAAACGCTTGCCACGCAAACTAGAGTACCTGAGTTCACATCCCCAGACCCCACATAAAGGCCCAAAGTAGTGCCGGGCTTGGTGGCGCACGCCTTTAATCCCAGCACTCAGGAGGCAGAGGTAGGAGGATCGCCGTGAGTTCAAGGCCACCCTGAGACTACAGAGTGAATTCCAGGTCAGCCTGGACTAGAGCGAGACCCTACCTTGAAAAACCAAAAAATAAATAAATAAAATAAAGGCCCAAAGTTGTGGTGGGCTTCTATAATCCCCATGTCCCTACTGTGAGAAAGGAGAAAAATTAAGAATTTCCCGGAAGCTTGCAGACCAGCTAGCCTGGCAAACAGAGCAGTGAAGTATACGAAGAGAATCTGCTTCAAATGAAACAGAATGCTAAGAAGACCCAAAATATCATATGACCTCCACATGCACGCTGTGTCATACAACGCCCCCTCCAAAAAAACCCAACAATATTATGTATATTACAGAATTGTCAAAAAGAAAATTTGAAGCCAAAATGGATATGCTGTACCCATCAAATGATGATTTTGCCCATAGATTAGTGCTCTCCCACTTTTGGCCAAAGTAGCTTCTTTTTACAGATGGTGGTGACTACTGGGAAGACCCAAAATTCCTGAAAGTGGCCAAAACTGGGTGTGGTGGTGCAGCACCCCAGAGGCAGAGACAGGAGGATGGCTGTGAGTTTGAGGCCACGCTGAGACAACATAGTGAATTCCAGGTCAGCCAGGGCTACAATGAGACCCTACCTGGGAAAAACAAAACAAACAAAATTCCTGAAAATGCTGAGAAGTGACAGTAGGCTCAGGGACAATTGGGGAAGAGGGGCAGAGAGAATGTAAGAGCCAAAGGATGGGGAGGAGTGCTGTGGAGTGCCTTCCAGCCTCCTGACTTCACAGTGGCTGTTGTCAGGGACAGAGGATGGTAAAATCAACAAAAATGGCATCACAATAGAAGAGGACTAGTTGGAAAGAAGGGATTCAGCAAAAGGGGGATGCGGAGGAGACACAGTACTGGGGGGATTGTAACCAAAATACATTATGTATATGCATGCAGATTGTCAAAAATGGTTAAAAGAACGGCAGGTGTGGTGGCATGCTCCTTTAATCCCAGCACTCAGGAGGCAGAGGTAGGAGGATCACCATGAGTTCAAGGCCACCTTAAGACTACATAGTGAATACCAAGTTTGCCTGGACAAGAGCAAGACCCTACCTAGAAAAAAAAAGTGAGAGAATGAGAAAAAGACAGGAAGGAAGGAACGGGCAGAGAAAGGGAGGGACAGAAGGAGGGGGAGGGAGGGAGGGAGGAAAGGGGGAAGGAGGGAAGGAAGGAAGGAAATAAATTTGAAGCTGGCATGCTGGCTCCCACCTTAAATCCCAGTACTTGGGAGGCTGAGGTAGGAAATCAGTGGGTTCAAGGCCAGCCTGGGCTACAGAGTAAGTTCCAGGTCAGCCTTGGCTAGAGTGAGACTCTATTTCAGAAAGAAAAACAAAAGAAATTTTTAAAAGAAAGAAAGAAACAACAAAAAGGTTCAGTTAAGTGAGACAGGTGGAAGGACATGACCTCAATGTTCAGAAAATGCCATGGAGCCAGGCATGCTGGTACACATCTGTAATCCCAGCACTGGGGAGGCTGCGGCAGGATGGTGGGTTCAACAAGGCCAGCCTAGGCTACATAGTAAATTCTGTAACAATCTTGTCTTTTAAAAATTACTGTTTCTTGGGCTGGAGAGATGGCTCAGCGGTTAAGGCACTTGCCTCCAGTGCCTAAGGCCCCGGTTCAATTCTCCAGGTCCCACCACATAAGCCAGACCCACAAGGTGGTGGCCTTGGTGCTTGCTCACGCGCTCTCTCTCTCTCTCTCTCTCTCTCTCTGTGTGCTTGAAAATGAATAAATAAAAAAATTACTGTTTCTTGTTATTTAAAATATTATTTTGTCATAATTCCTTTTCAGCCCTGTTGATAGGAGACAGAAATTGGCTGGGCAATTAGGGTGACAGAACCAATGACATGAGCCTATAAGGAGAACCTAGGTTTTTTTCTTTATCTCTTTCTTCCCTGGAAAGTTACATCCTGTGGAAAAGGTTTCTGGATTAATCTCACACCCTTCCTAGATGACTGAGATATTGTACCTTTTTACAGAAACCTGTGAAATCTAGTCATTGGCATTTCATGCAGACCTGTAAACCTGACCTTCCTAATATAGAACCAGTGTTGCTTCCCATTTAAAAGGGGGGGGGGCTTCTCAACCCCCCTCCTTCCTCCCTGGGCAAGTGCTCCACCTTGCTTCCTTCTCTAATATTCAGGGCTTAAGCCCCCTTCTCTTGACGCTCTCCCTCCTAAAACTCCAAGCTATAATAAAATTTCTCTGCTCTGTGGATTTCATCCTTGAAATCATAAGAATCCAGGAACACCCCCAAATTATCACTGCATTGGCATAATTGGCACATTGGCGGAGGAACCCCCAAAATTCTTGTATCACTTATAATCGCAAAACATGGTAATTTAAACGTCCAATTTAGGAGGGAAATGGGGTGTTAACGCTTTAATGCTCCGTTACTGAGGATTTGGTTTCAGCTTCATTGCTGAGCTACCAGTATGCTCCCTGCCAGCGAAAAGTCCAACTTCAGGGGCTTACGTGGAACAACTTAAACGCTCAACTGGGGCTGGGGAGAGGGTGCCAGAAGCACACAGTGGCGCACGCATCTGCAGAGGCAAGAGATCCTGGCGTTCTCTTCTCTCTAAGCGTCCAGAACGGGCCGCCCTGCGACACGCGAACCTCTCCCATGAACGTGCGGAACAACCAGGCCCTTGGCCCAGTGGGTCAGACACTCCACGGCGCTGAAGGCGAGGTCCAACCCCCGGGACCTGACCGGACCCACACGCTAGGCTCCGGCGGGGCCAAGCCTCGCTGGGCTCGCGGAGCTGCGCGGTGGCCCGCTCGGGACCGCCAGGCAGGAGCTCCGGGGGCGCTCACGGGCCCGGGAGGCCGGGGCCCGGGCTCGGGCACGCGGCGGGGACGGCCACCCGCCCTCGCGGGCCTCACCAGGCGGTCCCGGCCCCGGTACGACTCCAGCGCCGAAGCCGCTCCGCTCACCGCCGCCATGGCGACTCGGCCTGACGTCCCCGAGACGGCGGCCAGGGGGCGGGACCACGCCGTGTTCCGGGGCGGCGCGTGCGCTCTGCGCAGGCGCGGCCGTCGCGCTCGGTCCTCCGCGCGAGCGGCGAGTTGGCCGGGGGGCCGGCCGGTGCGTCCTCGCGGCCTGTGGCCCTGACGCGCTTCCCGACGTGAACTTGCCGCGGAGCCTCCCCGGCGGTTCGGGAGTAGTTGCCCAGCCAGGGCGCCGGCCTGCAGCTCGAGCTGAGGATGTCTGTCCAACTCTCCTACGTCACTTGTTGGCGTGCGCTTGGCCACAGTGAGCGCGCGTGACCGCGGTAATGTCCTCGAAAGACATCCTTTTGGCTCGTTTGTTCGTTTTGACGGGGTCTCGTGTAGCCCAGGCTGGCCTCTTCATGGCTGTGTAGTCCAAGCTGTCCTTGAACTCCTTCCTGATCCTCCTCCCTCCACGTGCCGCCCTGCCCAGCTCCACGGTCTCTTTAGAGGCCAAGAAAATGCATAAATGGTTGGAAAATAATAGGCAGGAATCTAGAACACAAACTGTTCTCCAGGAAGGATAATTGAAAGCAATTAAGCTTTAGGGCTGAGGGCGTCGCTTAGTTCATAGTGACATAGCCTCTGATAATTTAACCTAAGAAAAGCCATCTTGGCATCTCAAACAGGCCCTACAAGATTAGAGACTAACATGTAACAGAACTCTCAATGGACAAGAACAACTCCATCTTGATACCTCTGTTCAACCTCTTACATCTAGAGGAGAGGAGACCTGTTTTAAGGAATGAAATGTCACCAGACCCCTCTCTTA
>PVHP010028502.1:9200-23156 GCA_004024765.1 Zapus hudsonius | reverse complement strand
AGAGAGAGAGAGAGAGAGAGAGAGAGAGAGAGAGAGAGAGAGAGAGAGAAAACCAGGGCCACAACCTTGTGGGTCTGGCTTATGTGGGTCCTGGGGAACTGAACCTGGGGCCTTAGGCACTGGAGGCAAGTGCCTTAACTGCAGAGCCATCTCTCTGACCCCTCTTTTTTTTCTTTTTAAATATTTTATTTATTTATTTACATGCAGAGAGAGAGAGAGAGAGAGAGAGAGAGAGAGAGAGAGAGAGGGAGAGAGAGAGAGACAGAGAGAATGGGTGGGCCTGCAGCTACTCCAAAGGAACTTCAGATGCATGAGCCTTTGTACATCTGGCTTTATGTGGGCACGGAGGAATTGAACCTGAGTCGTAGGCTTCACAGGTAAGCTCATCCGTGTCTCCAGTCTGGTTTGTTCTTTTTGACTTCAGATTATGTGTCTGAGAGAACATAGATGTGCACAGTCCAGGTTAGTCATAGGGTTAGAATTTGCTTAACGTAACTTCTACTGCTTTCCGTCAATGTCATCATATTCCAAGACAGCTCATGTTAAAGGAGGGAAAAAAGAGAGCTGTCTCTTGATAGGAAGAGGTTCAAACCATATTGCAAAGCATGGGAATAAGAGAAGCAAGTGAGTGTTTCTACATTTAATGAGTTGTATTGGGCATTTTATAGTAGTGCGGTTTATCAAAATAATGCTCAAGGCTGAAAAACCAGGTCCATCTGCCCAATAAAAACAACATTAAAAAAACTATTATTAGATCCCAAACTGATATAAAAAATCGAAATATCCTGCATAGGTGAATAGATACAACCATAATAATCTTTTTGATGGGAGAATGGGGTTTATTGTGGCTTACAGTCTCCAGGGCAAGTTCCATCTTGGCAAAGCAGACTCTGGGCATGACATCTTGTCACATCAGATGAAAGGTGCCAGCAAGAGTGAGCTCAATATGGGATGTGGAGTTGGGCTAATCCACCCAATAACCAAACTATAATCATCTTAACAATGGGATATCAATCCATAAGAGACATGGAGGAATATTAAATAAATATTGATCAATGAGCCAAGCCCATCTGAAAAGGCACCCACTATCTGATTCCAACTGAGTGACACTCTCAGCAAACACAAGAACAGAGATGACAAGGTCAGAGATTGCAGGCTGTACTATTATTATTATTATTCCCGTGACCAAATACCTGATAAGAAGCACCTTAAAGGAGGAATTTTTCATTTTGGCCTGCAGTTTGGGAATCTAGTCCTTCAGAGAGGGAGCTGAGCGCAGCAACAGCACTTGGCTGAGATTAGCAAGAATATGTGGGTAGCTTGTTCACATCTGGGAAAATTTGGCTGCTCGCTTCCCTTCTTTTTTTTCATTCTTGTACCCCAGACCATGGAATAATACCACTTGCATGCACTCCGTCCCTTCTGGAAACATCCTCGGAGACACACTGGAAGGCCTGCTTCACTGGTACCTTAGGCATCAAGCAAGTGGCCGATGATAAGGAACCATCAGACAGGGCTTTGTGTGTATGGGGAGGGGCTATGAGCAGAGGGAGCACTGGGGATTTAAGGCAATATTACTTGGCATGGCATTGTAATGGATTATTCATGATATTACACACTGTCAAGTTCTATAGAATGTACAACATCCAAATTGAACAGTGATGGAAATAATGTACTTTAGATCTTAAATATATATATATATATATATATATATATTTAACATATATATATATGGATGGAGAGATGGTTCAGTGTTTAAAGGCATTTGTATGACAAGTCTGTGGGCTTGAGTTTAATTCCTCCACATGAAGCCAGATGTGCAAAAAGGCACATGCATCTGGAGTTTATTTGCATTGGCAAGAGGCCCTGGCATGCCCATTCCTTCTCTCTATTCTTTATTCTTTCTCTCTCTCTTTCTCTCTGCTTGCAAATAATTTATATTTATATGCATATGCATATGAACATTGGTTATTAAGTGCAACATACTAACCTCACTAAAGCAATGTATCTATAGCAAGTGAATGCAGAAAGGGAGCACTTTCCACTTCGATCTAATTAAAAAGAAGCATTTTAAAGCATTGAGTGCTTTATAAGGCCTTGTGTGTCAAAAATCTGTGGTTGACACCAGAGACACCTGATTATGTCACTGTCTGAGGACTTAGCATATAATCGAGAAGGTAGTGCCTGCCCATCAGATTATTAAGTAACAATACAGGGGTTCACATAATTAAACACACAGAGGAATGGAACAGATATAAAATGCTGTAACTCCTTAGAGAAGAAAAAAATTGAGTTAAGAAGGTGAAATTAATCCTCTATTAACATTGCTTTGGAAAGAAGGGAGGGTCATTGATGTGCCTAGTTGTGGATGACAGCCGAGGAGACCACAAAGAATGACTGTGAGTGACAGGAAACACAATGGCAGGGGAGAGTCACAGAACCAGTGGCAGATGGGATTTCTCTCAAGAGGGGACACTCAACTTGTAGAGCCTCCTGGAGTTGGCATTATTTTTGGAAATGAGATTCTTCCCAATCGCCATGTTTCTGAGCTCCAGTTATGTCTTTTCTGAAGTTGCTTCTGTCATTTCTGTTTGTTTCTAGGTAGAGCCTCCAAATAGAGAAAACAAAAACCCAAACCTTAGTGGTCATTGCTATGGAAACATCAAACACTTATCAACACAGCAGATATTACATGTGGGGTTATGGGTAGGTGTGTGAAGCAAGAAAGCATTGTGTGCCTGTATGCTGCCTGTGTCCCTCAGAATATCTTGTGTTCAGGGCAAGTGGAGATGTAGTCTACATGGAGAGAGAGAGAGAGAGAGAGAGAGAGAGAGAGAGAGAGAGAGAGAGAGAGAGAGAACTCAGAGGTGAACTGTTTACCTATTCTCTCCAACAAAAAGCAATGAATGGCCAACAGGTTCTTTTAATGCTAGTCTAGACGAGGTTTTGCAATGTTGCAGGTTCTTAATTAAAGTAATAACTGCCCGAGAACAATTAAGCAGACACTACCAAACATTTCTATTGGGTGAATCCATGGTCCTATTAATAAACAGCCATGAAGTTATCTCTTTCTGGAAAAACCTCCCGGACTGGTTCCATCCTACATAAAGCTCAAGCCGGGTTTGTTCCCACACACTGTGAGACGGAGGCAGCTGTGTCTGCCTGAACCAGAAATGGCTCCTCTTGGCTCTGAAAGTACTCAGGGGCAGGCTGAGCAGCTGGCTGCCGCTGGGGCTGGGCCTGGTGCTAATTAAAGGCAGTAGCTGTGAATTCACTGGGAGACAACAGAGCACCCATCACTTACGAACAGATGACCTGGATTTGCTTTCCCTAAATCCTCTTTCCCTCAGCATGGCTACTTGAAAATTAGATCTCTAAATATCTTTTCTCCAGGGAACCAATTTCTTTTTAATGTTTGAGCAAAGCCAAATTTCAGAGATAGCTTTTTCAAAAAAAAAAAATCATCAATTTCATATGTCAAACTATCACTGTCTCTACAACCACCCACTGTAACTCCCCAGCTGCGGATAGTGTTTCTTTCTGCTTCTCTGCTCGTTGACGTACTGGATTTTTCATGTCACAAAGGATTCTCATAAGCCGGGTCCTCCTGCAGCTCTCCTCTTGTATGCACGTTAAGAAGGTGAAATTAATCCTCTATTAACATTGCTTTGGAAAGAAGGGAGGGTCATGGATGTGCCTAGTTGTGGATGACAGCCGAGGAGACCACAAAGAAAGAAAACGGAGGATGGTAACCCGAGCTGTCAGTCAAAGCACCCTGTTTCCAGCGTAGCTGAGTCAAGGCAGCGCTGAGAGGAAGCTCGAAGGAGGCTGTTAAAGCTATTCATAGCAGAAGCGATGTTCCAGTAGTCACAGTGAGAGGTTGCAGATGACGCACGAATGCACTGCGGTGACATAGATGAGCAGGCTGCTGAGGAGGAGGGAGAGCAGGTAGGAGGTGGACAGAGGATTGCAGAATTGTAGCGAGGCTTGATGTCAGCCAGACTTTTTTTTTTCAAAGGCAGAATTGGAAGGACTCTTGGGATCCATATCAAGAGTGATGGCTGCCCTCACACAGGTCCCATGTCCTCTGTCTGAATGTCATACACACTGGTGGCCTTGTATATGTGTCCCAACACTTGTATCTCTCAGGTCCATCATACCTATAAGTTTACTAAGAAGCTACCAAGGACTCCTGGAAATGTAGAGAAGGAGGGAAGATGGAAAGGAGAAAGAAGCCCTTTAATCCAATCAGCTGGGATAGATAGCCTAAGTATCCGTTCTAGATCTGAACACAAATAATAGGGGCTGGAGAGATGGCTCAGAGATTAAGGCAGTTGCCTCCAGTGCCTAAGGGCCTGGGTTCAATTCCCCAGGATCCACATAAGCCAGACCCACAAGGTGGTGGCCCTGGTTCTCTCTCTCTCTCTCTCTCTCTCTCTCTCTCTCTCTCTCTCTCTCTCTCTCTCTCTCTGCTTGAAAATGAATAAATAAAATATTTTTAAAAAAGTATCCGTTCTAGATCTGAACACAAATAATATAGTCTGGAGCCTGAACGATTGTAGCAGATTAAATGTTAGAGAATTGTTAAAGGATTAATATATCACTGATAAATGGGAATGATTACCACAACTCTAGGGTTCTTTCCTAAGACTCATTTGCCCTAATTAGTGAATATGCATGAAGATAGAACTTCTGCAAATAAAAATTCTCTTTTCATTACTTTTATCCATTATCAACTATTAAGTATTAAGGACCTATTAGTATCAGGGTGTTAGAAATCAGCATGTAATAAATATCAATAATTGAGGCTGGGGAGATGCTCAATAGTTAAAGACAGTTGTTTTCAAAGCCTGCTCGTCCAAGTTCAATTTCCCTGTACTCATGTAAAGCCAGAGGACCAAAGTGGTGCATGCATCTGGAGTTCATTTGGAGCAGCAAGTGGCCTTTGCATGCCTAGTTCTCTCTCTTATTTATCTAGTAAATAAGTAAATGTAAAAAATCAATAACCTCCTTCCCCATTATCAGACTCTTAAGAGCACTGTAGGAGTCTAAAGAGAATCATGGGGCTGAACAGAATACTGTGATGCTGAAGGGTAGTGTATCTCCAGAGCGAAGGATGATGAGTTCTCCTTGGATGCTATTTACAATAGGCACAAGGCAGAGTAACCCAAAAGACCACTCTCTGTCATGATTAGGATTCATTCAGGGAACTCATCCTTCTCATCTGGGAAATAGACTTGAGAAACTCTAATATTGTTTCCAAATTAAAAAGTTATAATATTATATGATAAGACTTTTAATTCTCAAGTAAAAATGAATTTTAGAAAAGCAGTGCCCTTGACAATATTTAACTGATTCTTTGTATGTGTTTCTCTTGGTATTCTTCTGAAAAAATGACCCAGTATGCTCTGCTTATAGTTTCTAAAGGCTTTTCTAGCCCAAAGTTCCAAACTTTTCTACATTCCTTCCCCAAAACAGTTCCAAATGCCTGCAAACCCTATAGTTTTATCACAGTGATGACCCAAACCTGGTACCAATTTTCTGTATTAGTTACCTTTCTCATTGCTAAGATAAAATTCCTGGCAAAAATTAGTTTAAAGAAGGGTTTATTTCTGCTTACAATTCCTTATAACAACAATACATCATGGCCAGGAAGACATGATAGCAGGAGTTTGAAGCAACTGGTCAACCTTCAGTTTACAATAAGGTAGCAGAGAGTGATGAATACTAGTTCTCAGCCAGGTTTCTTCTTTCTATATTGTCCAGGACCCCAGCTCATAGAATGTTGCCCAAAGGCCCAGAATTCATATTAAATTGGGAGTATAGCTTGGCAGCTTTGGTACAAAGGGCCTAGGATTCATGCCAAGCTGGTAGCATAATTCATCAGGGTCATCCAGGTTGTACTTCTTTGGAAGCGTGAAAGAGCCACAATTAAAGTGATATTTTCACCCCAGTTAAACTTAATTCAAATAATCCCTTATGATCATGCCCAGAAGCTAAAAATCTACAAAATCCTTCCAGGTGATTTTATGTGCAATCAATTTGACAATCAATATAAACCATCACACAGCATATGAGAGAAGTTATGATTGTCTTTCTGGCCCTGATTTATTTGGATTAATATGATAATTTCAAGTTTCATCTATTTTCCTACAAATGACTTGATTTTGTTTTTCTTTGTGGCTAAATAATACTCCATGGTGCATATATTCATATATATCACATTTAAGACAAAAGGATTCAATCTTCCTACTTTTGTGGTTTTGAAAAAGTTGGATGTTCTTTGGAGTTACTCAGTTTCCTCATCTGTATAGAGTTAATTGATCAGATAAAGACTCAGCAAGCTAACACCCCTAAATCCAATCCACCCAGGCATCTATACTTATACTACCTGGATGGTAAACACAATTTCCTCTTTTATAAATGGTTAAAAGGCAAGAATATAAATACTTCATGACATATTAAAATTATATGAACACATTTTACTGTCCATTAATAAGTTTTTGTGAGAGAGTACATACTTCTTCCATTATGTATGATCTATGAGTACTGTTGTGCTAATGTCTAAATACTTAAACTTGGGCAATTTATAGGAAAAGTTTGCCAATCTCTGGACTGAATGATGGAAATGACCCATGAATATTAACTTTCCTGTAATTTGAGTAGTATTTTAGTTATACTAATTTAGCCTATTTTTATCCTTTGGATTGACACATATTGTGCATATTTATGGGATTACCATATAGTATTTCCATACATAGGTATATTGTATAATGCTCTAAGCAAAGTGAATATAACTCTCTATTCAAATATTATTTGAGGTTCTTTAGTTTTAATCAATTTATATGCACTTAATAAGTAAATTGATTGAAAAATCCGGTGTACTTTGTCAGATGTAATTGTATAAAAAAGTCAATCCTTTAAATAAATATGAAACTACTGTTACTGTGTAATCTTTCCAATAACTATAAGTGAAACACCACTACTGTTTTCATGTTTGTCTCATTTTTACACATAGCATATTGAACCTGAGCAGGAGAAGATGCCCAGAGACATCTACTGAGTAGCTGCCTTTAAGAGATGTATGGTGGTTTAATTCACTTAGTCCTTAATTGCTCCCTATGACTACACCAAAAAGATCTTCCTTTCTGAAAGAAACTCTCCACAACAAGTCAGCATTCCAGGTTATGGAATTGTCTCTGGAAGGCCTGTGAAGAGGCGCTTCCCTTGTGGGGGGAGGTAAGTATGTTCACAACAGTATTTTTATAGGCGTTGCCAACTCTCAGTTAGCTATGTATGAGTACACCAAGCCGATGGATTAGAAGTCTATAAGCAAATTTCCCACTTTTTT
The DNA here is from genome assembly GCA_004024765.1 of Zapus hudsonius. Lineage (NCBI taxonomy): Eukaryota > Metazoa > Chordata > Mammalia > Rodentia > Dipodidae > Zapus > Zapus hudsonius. Next base: position 15,805 of record PVHP010028502.1, on the reverse strand, counting down.
CAATGCCTTGTTTTGCCAAGTCTAAAAGCATTGCCTAAAATAAAGCTTCATCGGATAATAATGCCCCTGTCTGTCTGCAATCATGAGTGATTCCTTCCTATCCCATCCAGTTCACATCTGCTTATCGGTGTAGAAGTACATACATCCAAAATAATCTTTAATTCCAGCAATCAGGAGGCAGAGGTGGGAGGATCATTGTGTGTTCAAGGCCACCCTGAGACCACATAGTGAATTACAGGTTAGCCTGGGCTATATCGAGACCTAACCTCAACCCTCCCTGACCAAAAAAAAAAAAAAAATTAATTACAAAAAAATAAGTAAGTGATCCAGTTTGGGGAATTCTTTGCTTCAAATGGCCAGTCTAACTTAACACATACAATGCCTATTCACATTCTCTCACTTTGAGGCCTCATGTTGAATGGATCACAATTTTTGGTTCTCAGAAACAAATCCCACATTTTCCTAAAGCTCAAGTGAGCACATCTGATATATGTTAATAAAATCAATCCACTGTGGAGAGACACTTAAGTGCAGCACATGCCTAGAAGCTGTATGGGACTGGCATGTGGGGAGACAGGCTCCCAAGCCCCAGGCCTGCCTGTCCCCATGCTGAGTGATAACTATCTCCTGTAATCCTTTCTTGTTTTGTCCTGGAGTGTGAAGGCGTGTGAGTTGAGTGTGAGTTGAGAAGCAGATGGTGGAGGGCAGGGAACACAACAAAAGCCATGCTTCGCCCTGAGCAGGCCCCCAGTGACAGCATCGTGGGTTCCAAGCTGACAGATTCTTCCATAAGAGATTTTGAATCCAGACCGAGAGGCCTGGATTGGAAGACTCGGAGAATGACGTGGGCTGGGTAGAGACTCGGGTTTATTATGACACCAACAATAACAACAAAAGGCTGTGTCAGCTTTAAAGTTCTGCTTCCTCCTGGCACCAACAAAGTCGGTTCTAGATGAGATGCCAGAGCTACCCACAGATACCTTCTCTGTGCCATGAACTGTGCACAGAAGGAAGATGCCATGTGCAAACAGGACCGAGAAGTATTCCCCATGTTCTCCTCATTGCTGTACTTTTCCGTAGATCTTATGCCCAAGGCTTAAGTCCAAGGCCTGTGTGGGAGCCATGGACCCCACTCCCGGCTCTCACATCAATTCATCTGCTTCTTCAAGTCTGAGCTTGGCTGAGTCATCTGAAGTCTAGCACCAAAGAGAAGGCCCAGGAGTGCACCCCAGCCCTGACATCCACATGGATTCTAGGAGGGGTTTTGTGTGCCCTCAGAAACGGCATGAGATCATGAATGTGTAAAAAAATACCCTGAGTACATCTTTGCCATCCTGGGCAAAACACAGAATGGAGATGCTCATGCTAAGAGCTATTCTCCTGAAAGAAATGACACGGAGCTGCACAGCTAATAAAACGCATCATCTGTCAGCATCGAAGAACCCTTTTTAATCCTTAATTATTGTCATTAAGCCCAAGTGTAAGTGCTGTGGAATGTCTTCCAAGGGTGGGGCTCTATGAACTAGCCCATAATTTCGCCAAAGGGCTGGCTAGCCCATGGAGAGATACGCATAATCACAACAACTCCTTGGAGTGGAATAATTTGGAATTGTTTTAGTGACAACTAGTTGCACATCAAAACTGTGTATATTCTGTGGTTAGAGACATTGATAATCTCTGTTTCTGCCAAATAACTTCCTGTGTACACATCTTTCCAAATAGGGGAAATCACAAAATTTTCCTCAATTTATCAAGCAGCCATTACAGACGCAAAGTAAGAACTATTGAAATAGTCCTCAACTGGTTACACAATACCTTCACCCAGGAGAGAAAACAAAGCTAGGGCCATTGAGTTCGATAATGTGACCCTCTGCTTCTAGTTCAAGGTTATGACCATTCCATGAGTGTACAGGGCTCCCACCATATGGTTAAGTCTGTGGTAGTCACTGTGGAAAGAAGCCTTCCCCAGAGAGATGTTGCAAAGGAAACATAATCACATCCAGCCTGGGTCAGAGTATGGCTCCAATTCTTATTCTCCCAATTTTAAGCTGTTTGAACCAAGGTCCCAAATTTCTTCTCCTGATCCTCCCTTTTATCTTCTGCAAACAGAAGGAACTTGAGGGGTGGTGAGGAGCAATACAGATGTAGAATGCTTACGTTTTAAAATATTTTTATTATTTATTTGCAAGCAGAAATAGAGAGAAAAAGAGAGACAGATGGGCACACCAGGGCTTCCAACTGCGGCAGCTCTAGGTGCATACACCACTCTGTGCATCTGGCTTTATATGGGACTGGGAAATCAAATCAGTGTTATTAGGCTTTGAAGGCAAATGCCTTAACCACTGAGCCATCATTCCAGCCCTAGAAGGATGGATAAATAATGGCAAGTAATGGAACAGAAGAGTTGTAAGCATTATTATAAAAGATGTCTTGTACATCTTCTGATGGCTATTTGGAAAAAGACAGGACCCTTTGGGTCTGAAATACATCCAAAGAGTTTTATAGTATAGAAGAATCCAAGCAGATCCTGGAATAATATGTGGAATTCAGATAGGGGACATCAGAGAGTAGACATTAGACATTCCAACTAGGCTAAGTAACCACAGAATTATTCAAAGTCTATCCCATGACCTGCTGTGGTATTCCATTCAAGAGATCTGATTCCAATATATTACTTCACTGAGTGATTAATGAAATCCAAAGAGCTCCACTCGGGAGGCATCCATTGGAGAAGCCGGCAGGTTTAGTCTCCTAGCAACCCCTACTTATTATTCGATACTACTATTATATTTTCAAAGGCAACACCCTTGGATATTGCAACTCAATATAATTTCAGATTAAAGTCTAGAGATGTAGTTAACTTTGTTAATCCACTGACCTAAAATAGGGAGGTTATACTGGGTTACCTTATGATTCTCCATAGAATCATAGGGTTCTGGAGTACAGAAGAAGAAGGAGGAGAGGAAGAACCTGGAAGACGGCAGCATGAGATGGATTCTGGCTGATTTTGAGAAAGCAGGAAGGGATCAAAAACCAAGGATCCTCAGGTAATCTGTCCGGATGGAAAAGGTCGAACTGATTTAACCCAATAATTTGGGAAAAGGTCAACAATATCTTGGTTTCAGCCCAGAGAGACTCTGTTGAATAAGTGAACTCCAGAATTATAAAATGATATATTTGATATATATATTTGACTTTTCAAGGTAGGGTTTCACTGAAGCCCAGGCTGAGCTGGAATTTACTATGTAGTTTCAGGCTGGCCTCAGACACAGAGCTATCATCCTATCTCTGCCTGCAGAGTGTATCTGGAGTTCATTTGCAGTGGCTGAAGTCCCTGGCACACCTACATTCTCTCTCTCTCCCTCTCTCTCTCTCTCTCTCTGTCTCCTTGAAAATAAATATTAAAAAAAAAGAAATAGGAATTGTCTCATTGACTTAGGCCTAACTATAATATAGCAAAGGGTTTTTTCTAAACCCTAAGCATAAACAATCTAACTACAAACAAACACGATATCATTAGACAAATTGATGACCACTGTATGTAAAGCTCCAGCGATCATTATTTGGGCCGTATATGCCTAGAATCTCCATTCCAGATTTGATTCACACTAAAAAAACTTGTCAAGATTATCCAACTAAGTAATACTGCTATATTATTTTCCATAGAGTCATGTTTTCTATCCTCCAATGTGATTCAAGTACTACTAATCACTTGATATGCAAGCATTCTACAACTCTTTCTACTTGTTTTCATTGCTTTGAGTGATGAAGCTTATTTAGCTAGTCAATAGCAATAGAGCTGTAAGTGCGTTTCTGCATTGCTGCCTCGTCCCCGTTGTCAATATGATGGAGGGTCAAGGGCTTCTGCAATCATTTATTTACTTGGCTGTAGGCAGATGAAGAGATGCTGGAAATACACTCGTTTCTATTCCAAGTTCAGAGAAATGCATGTTTCTGCTTCGATTCTGTTTTGATTTCATAGCTGTGACAGCTTGAAGACCAGCCTTTTCCTGTACAGATGAAGAGGCTGGGGCTGTGTCAAGCAGAGTAATTAACTCTGTATCTGTCATGGCTCCCAGCACATCCAATTCAGTAAGACCTGAAACCCGGTGCTGTGCCTCTTTAGATGTGCCTGGTATGAAACAGTCATGGAAGGGTCATTTAAAGACACAGTACCAAGAGTAGATATCAGTTGTCTTAAAATTGGAGGAATAAAACTACAACTGATATAGTTAGAAAAACAGAAAAATAGGACTTATTAATAAAGAAAGAAGTGAGCATTCCTCTTATTTACACTCCCAACCCCAGAGTTATTTTCCACTTGGGATATACCTGGAAGACACTGTACTAGTTAAATTTCTGCTCGAGAGCAACACCATTTGTATCCATTTTTGATGAGTCCCTAGTCACAGGAGGACAAGGAATTCTGGGATTTGGTTCCAGGTGGGAAGGCAGGTAGAGCAGAAATGTAGTGTTTGCTATTTCTGACCATAATTGATGTTTCTGAATGAAATTAAAGCCCTGCAGTAAACTCAGACACAGATAAACGAGAGAGGCTGGGTAATTAGTTTAAGGGAGATGAATATTTAAAATGAGAAAATAGGTGAACAGAGACCCCAGCATCTATTGGTTTGAATATCTATGATTTAGTAAATAAAAGTCAGAGGACAAGCTTAATGTACACCACAGTTGTTATCATCACCTTGCTTCTGCTACTGGGTGGACTCTATAAAACCCAGATGAAAGATCATCTTGCAGTTGTAGTCCCCAGAACAAACAGCTTTCTGCGGAATCTCTTTAGGGTCCCCATAGAATTTGACATCATCACTGAATTACCTCTGAAGCCTCCTTCCCACATGAGTTCTGTACAGTTTTCAGGTGTCGTGCATGCGTGCCATCTGAAACAATGAGAGTTCTATGCCACGGGAGACTTCCCTTGGCAGGAGAGAGGCCGCCTCTGGGAATGGCTTTCTAGATAGCTAGTGAGCACCTGCTTGAGCAGAAGGAAATGAAGCTGAAAGGCTAAGTGAGACCAATGGTTCCAAGTGGGGAAATTGAAAGGAGTTCAGCACTGATAAGACTCTGAGCCTGAGCCAAAATGGAAGTCCATTCTCCTAGAAGTGACTGGTGATTTTTCTTTAAGACAGGGTCTCAGTGTGTGGCCCAGGCTGCTCTGAAACTGCTGCTCTCAACTGACCCTCCTGCCTCAGTCTTCCAAGCAGTGGGGATGACAGGTGCATGCCACTGAGTTCAACTTGTGACGGGGTTGTGAAGACCACTGAAGGGTTCTCTATTACACTGGCCCCGCAGACCCTCTCATGGTTAATTGCTATTCTCTCCCAAAGCTGAGTTCTGACTCTACTGGAAATGGAAATAAAATCCCCAATCCTAATACAAGCAGCATTAAGAGGAAATGGGCTGAAAGTCAAATGTGCTTTGGTAGTAAGTGGCGATAATAATAAACAGAAAAAGGTAAATGTAGATTTTTTTTTGTTTTGTGGAGAAATTAGGTCCCTAAAAGCTCCTTTATGATGTCTTTTATGAATCCTCTGCACCCTAATGATTCATGCAAACAGTGGGACTCTTGGTTTGATTCTCTAAATATTTTTATTTATTTAGAAGGAGAGAGAGAGAAAAGATAAACAGAAAGAATGGGCATGCCAGGGACTAGAAAACACTACAAACAAACACCAGATGCATGCACCACTTCGTACATCTGGCTTTACATGGGTACTGAGGAACTGAATCCAGATAGTTAGGCTTTGCAGGCAAGCACCTTAACCTCTGAGCATTTCTCCAGCACTCTTGGTTTGAGTCTTTGCTGAGGAGTCTCTGCTATGGGAATGGACTACTTGGTTTCCATCCCAGCTCCACCACAGTGTGAACATGAATAAAATATTTAACTTCTCAAAGCTTATCTGTAAAGTGAGCATACTGAGGGTATTTATTTCATGAGCTAATCTCCTTGAGTGTGTTATCACACTATTGTGTCATTTTGTAAACATTCAATATTACACTTGTGGTTAATAGAAAGGCTGCTTTGCTGGGGATTATGCCATGTAAATTAACAGTAGTGAGTGAGCATTCATGGTGCACACCTGTAATCACAGCACATGTTGCAGTCAGCTTTCCAGTTGCTGCACAGAAAGAACCCAAGCAAAAGCGGCTTGTGGAGGAATGGGTTTATTAGGCTTATGGACTCAATGGGAGACTCCATCCTAGTAGGGAAAACGATGGCATGAGCAGAGGGGTGGACATCACCTCTGCCATAGCACTGCAAACAGTGGCAGGAAGGTGTGCCAAATACTGGTAAGGGGAAGCTGGCTTATAACCCCATAAGCCCCCAACAACACAGCTTTAGTGAGGTTCTAATTCCTGAACTGCCATCAGCTGAGGATCGATCTCTGCGAACACATTCAGTTGTTTTGGGGGGACACCTGGATCAAACCATGACAGCACGTGAGAGGTTGAGTCAGAAGTTTAAGAGCGATTTCTGCTATTTATATGTAGTGAGTTCAAGACCAGCCTGGGTTACATGAGACCCTGGAGAGAGAGAGAGAGAGAGAGAGAGAGAGAGAGAGAGAGAGAGAGAGAGAGAGAGAGGG
>PVHP010028501.1:0-23077 GCA_004024765.1 Zapus hudsonius | reverse complement strand
TGCCAGGATGGAGTCTCCCCTTGAGTCTGTAAGCCTAATAAACCCATTCCTTTACAAGCCACTTTTGTTTGGGTTCTTTCTGCGCAGCAACTGGAATGCTGACCTCAACAGTTTTGGTACCAAGATGTGGGGTCATCTGTTGCTGCTAGAACCCTGATCTTGTGGCTTTGGGCTTTTGGACGTGATCTATAGGAGGAATTCACAAGCAACTTTTGTTTGGGTTCTTTCTGCGCAGCAACTAGAATGCTGGCTGCAACAATTGGAAAGTGAGATCAGTATAGGTTAACAAATATACAGAATTCTGGATTACCAAATTCTATTTTTAGTAGCTTTCCCGTCAATGGGTCCCATAGCGCTTCTTTTCTTGGGAGCCCAAGAGTACGGGATCTGGTGCATATAGCACTGATTCCCCAGTTCCAGTCATGGGCTTCCCCACACTAAGTGGAATATTTGGCCAAATTTAGAAGCTGTTGATTGTCTCCCCCAAAACAGATTGATATTAGAACTCAGCTGTTCTAATTCAACAATGTCCAAACTTTACTTTATTGTGGGTAATCACAGACTCTCTATCTAAGATGCTATTTTAACAATTTTCTTATGTTGTGAACTTCAAGTCAAGTGCCTCTAAATAAACTAACTCTTTAAGACATATTCCCTACTCCAGGGTACAAGCTCAGACATCTGAGGAAAATTATTTCAGCCTCTACTCCACAAGAGCCAGATCCAGAGACTAACCACTACATCTGTGAACCAATTGAAGATCTCAAGCTGCTTTTCAGACACCAGCTAATTATAGAATGAGATAAGTCTGTCACTGACGTAACTTGCTTCCTAAGTGTCTTAACTATTGATGTAGCAGCCAAAGACAATTGGCATCACGGGGCTAATAGGCTAGTATTTTGTGGCCTTGTGACCTCTACTCCCAGGTCACAAGGCCACAGAGGCAAGGGGGCAATCCTAAGGTGTTTTGCACTGTATCTTTGAGTGTCACCTGTCTTTTTGAACAAGAAGGATGGGGAGAACCAGAAACAAATAACTGTACAGTCAAACACAGGAGAGTCTACTTAGGACCGTCCTCCCAGTCTCCCAATGAGGGGAAAAGCCAAGGTCAGCACATGACCAGGACTCATCTTAACTGAACACCATCAGTGCTAGAGAAGCAACTATGCTCTCGAGTCCCAAGAATCCTCCTTGGAGAGCCATCAGTGACGTTCCAAATTACATTTCATATTTGGCTGCCTGCTCGATCTTAAACACTTGGGGAACAAAGAGAGTCAGGGACAGGAGAATACTTCACATTTGGACTCAACAAACTGCTCTTCTCTTGTCACAAAGCATGTCTCACTTTCTATCCTTATTCACGGTTGTTGGTTTCATTCTGCCAGTCTATACCCAGGATATAAAATGCTGTATGTACATACCTGATAACTCTACTAATGTCTCCTCTGCTTTACATAAAGAGATTAAAACCATGTTAGAAGCTACGGTGCCATTCGGAGAACAGTTCTGGGAATGGATCTCCAGTTTCTCATGGCTGTCTACAGCCGGATGATTGTACAGCAATCCAGCACCATCTACACTGGACTGTTGGAGCACCCTGTCAGAATGGAACACTCGCTGCTTTTGGAGGGATAGCCCCCACTTCTTACTTCACAATGCTAGACCCATCAGTTTTTGAATGTGACTGACAGGTCCTTGTCTTTAAGGCCAAGAGAATAGGGAACCCCCTCTCTGAGAGATACTCCAACTGCTTTGACTTCATGTCCATCTTCAGCAGGAAAAAGCTAAGACAGACTTCTGTCATCCCAAATCCCTCAACAGCAGTTGGGGTGTCCACATGAGAGGGGGAAATAAGAGGCATTAGGATAAAGACACTTTCTTCAGGTAGAGAGGGCATGGCCTCACACAGTGACCTCATGTCACACTATCAAGTACGCTCTCAGGCTGGAGCTTTGCCACTCCCCCAATTTTATGGCAAGTATGGGGTGAACTCTCTTGCATACAAACAAAAACAGGGGAAGATGTTGGGCCCCAGCCTAACTGAGTAACATTAAGCTAAGTTTTAGAATATGGAATAAAGCCAGGCGTGGTGGCACATACCTTTAATCCCAGCACGGGCATGGTGACACATGCCTTTAATCCTAGCATGGGTGTGGTGGCACACACCTTTAATCCCAAAACGCCTTTAATCCCAGGAGGCAGAAGTAGTAGCTGATAAGCCTTGATCCTGTTTGTTGATACTTTGCTCTGCTATACTTTGCTCATTGGCTCCCACCAAAAATTTGAATCTTATTGCTTGAGAGAAATCGGCTGAACAATGCAGCCTTGGGTTATAAAAGGGTTTTGGGTGCTGGAGTCAAATGAGATTTGCCCGACATTTCTCCAGGTTGCATGTCTCTGTCTGACTGTATGCCTGCCTTACCTCTCCCCGATGGAGCCCTTTCTCCTGATGGCCAGTGAGACTTGGGCTAACTGCAGGGGGTTAGGGGACCACAACCTCCCCAACAGAAAGTATTTATTGAAACTACAGATTGAGGGGAAGTCCATAATAGGGAAAGAGGCTGGCCCTCTTTCACAGGTCCAAGCAGAGAAAAAAACCCATCACCAATACCATACACACAGAACAGAAAACAGGAAGAAAACAGGAAGGGGCAAGGAGAGAATTTCTTCCCCTTTATATAGCCTTAGGGTGGGGTCTTGCAATCCTATCACAGACTTAATGGCTTCTTGATTCTCTGGAATTTCCTTCCTGCATCCTGCACACAGGAAAGGATGATTACTTCTAGCTTCTTTGAGTTTATTTACATCCTGCCCCTTGCTGAGAAGCTGCCTTCCTGTAAACATTCTCAGAGACCCACCCAAGATAATTAAAAAGATCAAGTTGACAACAAAACCTAACTTTCACACAACCCAAAGCAGAAGTCCAAAGACACTTAAGATCTCAACAATAAAGCAGATTTAAAACTCACCCACCATGATTCAGGGTACTGGGTGGAAGAAGGGGTGGAAAGAATGTTAGAGCCATGGTGGGGGAGAATATCCAGAGACATTACCTCCTTCAGCAACAACACACAACAGGGGAATACTGGCTCCTCTTGTGCAACTCATAACCCTATTTCATGGACTGAACCAGTATACCTACTGAGGAGGGTCCCCAGTGGGTTGAGGACAGGGAGGAGGGAAATGTGGGTACCACCATAATATTTGCTCATATAACGTATCTAATTGTCGATAATAAAGATATTTAATAAAATGTGGCATGTTGTAAAGATTAACACTCCTTAATGCTGAGAAAACATGTAAGTCAAAGTAATAATCCTACTTATATAGTATGTCAGTTTTTAAATCAAGTTTTTACTCAATCCTAGAGAAGGAGATGGCTGAAATAAGTCAATAATGTTTATTTAAAAGAGATAGAAGAAAGGATTTTCAGTGTTTTCACCTGCTGTAATTAGTTTATCATAGCTGGCACAAAAATTCTGACCATTAGGGGGCTTGTGGGAGGAAAGGGTTTATTATTTTGGCTTACAGACCTGAGGGGAAGCTCCATGATGGCATGAGCAGAGGCTGGGCATAACCTTCTGGCCAACATCAGGTGGACAACAGCAACAGGACAGTGTGCCAACCCTGCAATGGGGAAGCTGCTCATAAGATTGCTCCCAACAATACACCCTCTCCAGCGAGGTTCCATTTACCGAGTTGGCACTGCCTGGGGACCCAGCAGTCAGAACACATAGGTTTATGTGGGACACCTGAATTGAACCACCACATCACCATACAGAAATGATAAAATATTTGTTTTGTTTTGGTTTGGTTTTTTGAGGTAGGGTCTCGCTGTAACCCAGGCTGACCTGGAATTCACTGTGTGGTCTCAGGGTGGCCTTGAACTCACCGCAATCCTCCTACCTCTACCTCCCGAGTGCTGGGATTAAAGGCGTGCGCCACCATATCCAGTAATGATAAAATATTTGAAGTGATTTAAACATGCAAGTCACATTATTTGAACATTATACAATTTACATATGTATTAAAATACCATATATCATCACATCGATATGTATACTTTTATGCTTTTATGTTTACCTGTTAAATAATTTGAAAGAATAACTAAAAGAAAAAAAAATGCAGCCCCTTAGAGAAGAAGAGCTGTAGTCACTGGTCCCAGGGACAGATATTAAATTTAGAAGTCCTCTTACACCAGCGATTAGCATGAGAGGACAGGTAGCTAGGGTAGTGTATAGTATTTGCAATTTTGGTTATTCAAAAGTAATAGTGGAATGAGCTTTAAAATTGTCTCTCTGGGCATTAAGATATAAGAAGTCTATGTTGAGATTTAGGAATCTGCATTATGATAAGCATGTTCTGTAAAATACGACATTCGGGAAAAGTGCTTGAGGGTGGAAAATAATAGACATGGAGTTCAGTTATATTTCCATTGCTTACTAGCCACATATATACATATATCTGGATATATATATATATATATATATATATATATATATATATATATATATATATTAGCATTTTAGGATTTTTGTTATAAGGTGCTGCCTTGGCTGGCATTGAGCTTGCCTTAGGCTCCTGAGTGCTGGAATAACATGTTTAAGCCATCATGCCTGCTTCTGAATAAATAACTTCATTGAGCTATCACCTACACAGTAAAGACAATTACACCTGCATTTAAAATCTCAGAGAGCTATCAGGAGGATAGCATGAGATCGTATAAAGCAAAACCATTTTACAGAAATGTAATTGTTATTGGTAGTGATGATGATGATGATACTGACAGTGGAGAAAAGATATGTAATAGACTTGCTGTATAATTGGTGCTGGCTCAGTTATTGAAGGGATGATTGCTAGCAGTTAGAACCCAGGTCATACCAAGATTCTGACTAGGGTACAGAACAATAGAAAGTAGTTCTGGAAAAAGATGGGGAAGTAGCTTAGTATTAGAGTGCTTGCTTAGCATGTAAAATGCTCTATATACCATCCTAACCATCCTTAAGGGGGGATTTCTAATGAGAGAGTAATAAGAGATGATGACTGGGGTGAATATGATCAAAGTATGTGTTAGGATGTATGTGTTAAGATGTTATAAAAACACATTATTTTGTACTGGCACAATTTCTCAGTCTGTTCAGGAGTGATGTTGCTCATTTAAAATTAATAAATAAACTATACTTCATAAATTAGTCTCTGGTGGCTCAGTGAATACAAATTAATTCCCTTGAGAAATTCACCCCCAGGTAAGTGGGTGAAATGGTGACTATTAATCTGCAAAGCTTGAAGCATGAAAGCTTTAAAACATCACAGGATAAAGTTGGTGATCTGAAAGTACTTCAAAGAACTTCAGCAATGGCCTTCTATCTTACTGTCCTTAGTGGAGGGCATTGATCCAGAATGACCCAAGAAAACATCTAAGAAATTCTTTTAAGATAGCAATATCATGAAAACTTCCTGTGAAAATTAGTAGTAATGATATATGTATATATATACACATATACATATATAAACATATACATATATATATATAATTGAAAATAATTCTTAGTGTAAAGAAACTGATTTATTTTCTGTTTGAGACAGGATATTGTTTTTAGCAAACTGGCCTTGAACTTGTGATAGTCTTCCTGCCTCAGCCTCCTGAGTGTTGGAATAGCAGGATTGCACCACCATTCCTGGCTAAAGAATCAACATTGAAGAAAAACTGTATCGCATAATTATATGACATTGGTATATATTTCTTTAAAAATGTTCCTTTTTAATTCATACTTCTTCCTGCATAGAAAAAATACTTTTAATAAATTAACACTTGAAGTAACAATAGTAAGCCCTGGGAAAAATACAAATAAAATTATAACCCAAGGCTGAGGAGCAAACAAAAGAAATTTGATTATCAGTGGAATCTAAGCTTGGAGGAAGTAACCAATATGGATAGGTGTTCCATTTTTATTACTTTACTCTTGGGAAGCTACATTTGTGGCATCACACACAATAGAGAAAATTATAATTGAATTTTGCTATCATATTTGTCTATAAAAAATAGATGAAGGAGTTCTGGTAAAAAGTCTTTCTAAGAGTCTGAGAGGGAGCACAAAAAGAGAAATTTAGATAAAAACTGTGCCAAATTTTATATTTTAAAAATTCCACCAAGTCAGTGATTGAACCATACATGTCATGGTTGTAGCTGTATAAATTACTTTCTCATTGCTGGGACAAAACATCTGATAAAAAGTTCTTTAAGAGAGGAATGGTTTATCTCATTTCACAGTTTCGGGTTATAGTCAATTGTGGCTATGAAAACATGATGACAGGAGTTTGAGGCAGCTGGTCACATTCACTACAGTAATGAACAAGAGAATAATGAATGCTCTTGCTTTTTATATCATCTAGGGCCTGAGCCCATGGAATGGTGTCACCCACATTTAAGGTAGGTCTTCCCATCTTAATTAACCAAATCAAGATAATCCCTCACAGACAGGACCAGAGATTTTTTACCATAGTGATTCTAAATCCTGACAATTTGATAGAGATTAATAATCACAGAAATTCCTTTTCCCATTTTTGAGACAAGATCTAATGTAGTACAGGCTGACCTCAAACTTACTGTGTAGCTGAGGATGACACTGAACTCTTGTTTTTCTTTTTGGTTTTTCGAGGTAGGTTCTCATTCTAACCCTGGCTGACCTGGAATTCACTATGTAGTCTCAGCATGGCCTTGAACTAACTGCAATCTTCCTCTGTGTCCCATGTGCTGGGATTAAAGGTGTGCACCACCACACCCAACAACAATGAACTCTTTATCCTCCTGGCACCAACTCCCAATGTGTGGCAGGGTCAGTGTTCCTGCATGAAAGCTATGAGAAGCTACTACATAAAGCTGTGAAGGTGAACCCTAAATTAGAATAGAGAGCCCAGAATGTTGGTGATGCCAGAAATATAGAATGTCTACCAAGAAACTGCAGATTTGTAGTGGAGCTGCACAAAGTGAGGCACAGCTGAAGGGGTTGAACTACCGACATTATTTGGAGCTCAGGGGACCTGATCACAGGTCCCAGATGTCAGACATAGAGTTTCAAGATTTGGAGATTTCCCTGCTTGGTTTTGGTCTTTCTTTGGTCTGATTATTCCTTGTTATGAACCCATTCTTTCCTTTTGCATTGGAGATGTTTATTTTGTGCCAGCATGGCATTAGCAGAAGATGTACATCTCTTTGTGACAACAAGTAGACAGCAACAGCAGGAGAGTGAGACAAACTAACATTGGCAACCTAAGCCTAATAAATCTCAAGGTCCACTCCAGCAACACACTTTCAGCAAGGCTACAACTCCCAAATTACCACTAGCTTGGAACCAAGTATTCAGAACATATAAGTTTAGGGTAGCTTTTGATCCAAGCCACCACAATGGGGGACATCTAAACCAAGCTACCACATTTTGCCCCTCATCTTCATAGACTCATGACCATGTCATGATGTAAAATGCATTCAGTCTAACTTTAAAAGTCTCTATAGTTTTTATAATCAATTCTAAAATTGTTCAAAAGCTCAATATATCTTAACTGTGAGTCTGTAAAATTGAAACACAAGTTACATGCACATAAATGGCACAGAGTAAAATGTATCACTGCAAAAAGAAGGCATTGAAAGGACCATTGTAAGGTCTAAAATAAGCAGGGTAAACATCAAATCTTGTATCTCCATCAAGGACCTGTGATATAATCTTGGGAGTCAAAATTACACCCCTCCAGCTGGGAGACTTATTACCTATGGAAAAATCTATCCTGATCCTGCAGCTGTTCTTGGCACCCATTATGTACTCCTGACAACTCAGAAATCCTGGGTTCTATATTGCAACCCATGGCTCCATGTCATGAGCTTCCAGGGCCTTCACACAGAGACTTCAACAAAGTCATCTTTCAATAAGAATGGCCTCACATTTCCCAATGGCCTTCTCAAAAGAAATACAGCCCCACCCATTAAATTTCTATAAAAGACCCCAATCAAGGTCACTAGGCTGTTTTTTTCTATTTCTTAGGACCTCCTCATGCCTCATAGCAGAGCTATGTCTTCTTTTCTTCTCTATGGCTTTATAATACAAGCCTTCTAAACTCCACCATCTATGGTCTATAGATTTCATTCATCAAATTCATAAGACAAGAACCTGGAGGTCACTGACTTGGTAGAAATTTTGTGTGACTGTAACCATCTGGCACCCTAATTCCTGGATTATTGCCCAACCAAGAGCAGAAAATGACTTCATAACTCTCAAAGACATGTATAAAGTGCCTTACATTTGCAATGTCTGTAAATCAGGTATAGTGGTGTTAAGTCCATCTGGTGGTTTGAGTGCAAAATGTCACTCATAGGCTCATGTGTTTGAATACTTGGCACAAAACTGGTACAGCCTTTGGGAGGAGCTGCCTTGCTGGAAGAGGTGTGTCACTTGGGGCAGACCTTAAGGTTTATTACTACTGGGTGTTTATACGTACTGGGTGTTTGCTAACTCACTCTTACTGCCACTTTACAGTTGATGCAAGAAAATGTGATGCCAAGTCTCTGCTCTGTTATGCTTTCCCTGCCATAATGAATCTTCCCCTCAAGACAGTAAAACAAAATTCACCATTTTCTCTCATCATTTACCTTTGGTCGGGTGTTTTGTTCCAGCAATGAGAAGATAACTGCAACAGCCTGTAACCCCAATACTTAAGAGGCTGAAGTAGGAAAATATGAGTTGGAGTACATACTGAGAGCTTGTCTCAAAAATATTCAATGCATGCAGATATAATATATGACTTATATCTATTGAATATGACATAATGGATTAAGGACTGTATGGGGCAATGAATGTATATGAATGCAAGATTTCCATTTTATGTGAATTAGAATAAGATGGTGACAAGTTATGTATGCATATTGTATTCCTTAGAGTAGCTACCACAAGACTAATGCAAATAACATAGCTAAAATGCCAACAGATTAATTAGTACAACCAGAAAGTTCATGAACAATAAAAGTAGACCAAGAATATGAGCTATATATCCAATTGCTTGGTATATATCAAAAGAAATGAAATTGGCCTATCAAGGAAATACCCGTATTCCTGTTAATTTTAGCACTGTTCACAATGAACAAGATAAAAAATCTACTCATGTGTTGATTAACAGATGAATTAACAAGGAAGCTGCTTATATACACAATGAAATATTATTCAATGATTAAAAAGGCAATCTTGTCATGTTTGACAATATGGATGAAACTGGGAGACAATGGGTTTGGTGAAATAAGTCAGATACTTATAGGTAAAAGCTAAAAGATTGATTTCATAGAAAACAAGTTGATTAGTAGTCACTAAACTGGCACATAGACAAATGGAATAGAATAGAGAGTAAAGATAGCTATAACCATCTGATTTTCAACAACAGTGCCAAAAACATATATTAGAGAAAAGGTAGCCTTTTCAACAAAAAAAAGCTGAATGTCTACAAGTAAAAGGCTAAATCTTGATGGTTACCTCTCTCCCTGCATAAAAATCAATTCCAAATTGGTCTGAGACCTTCATGTCAGATTTGAACTTTGAAACTTTGAAACTTTGAAATTATATGGAAAACAGTTCAAGACATAGACATAGGCAAGGGCTTGCTGAACTAAGACTCCAGTAGGTCAGAAAATAAAAGCAAGAACTGTCAAATGGGATTTTATGAAATTAAAACTTCTGCTTAGTAAAAGCAAAATTGTATGAAAATACAGGCTAGAGATTGAGATAAAATGCTTTGTCATCTATTCCTTTGACAGAGGGTTAAATTATAGAATATGTAAAGAGCTCATAAAATTAAACTTTGAAAGAACAAACAATTCAATCAATAACGGGGCATATGACCTGAACAAATACTTTAATGATAAAATACAAATAGGCTAGGGAGATGACTCAACAGTTACAGATGCTTGCATGCAGAGCCTGCTCTCCCTGGTTTGATTTCCCAGTGCCCATATAAAGCCAGACACACAAAGTGACACCACATGTATCTGGTGTTTGTTTGCAGTGGCAGGAGGCTGTAGTGAACATTCTCTCTCTCTCTCTCCTCTCTCTCTCCTCTCTCTCTTTCTCTTTCTGTCTCTGATAAAAAGATAAAAATAAAATAAAATGGCCAATGAATACATCAAAGGTGTATCCTTAGCGACCAGGGAAATGCAAATCAAAGTTATTTGGAGATTTCCTCTCACTCAGTCATAAAAGCTATAATCAAGAGAAAAAAAAGCAGATGTTGGTGAGGCTGTAAAGGCAAAGGAGCTCCTATACATTGTTAGTGGGAATGTAAATTAGTGCATCCACTATGGAAATCAGTATGGGAATTACTCAAGAAACTAACAATAGAACTACTGTATAACCCAGCTCCACCACTCCTGGGCATGTACCTGAAAGAATTCAGATTAGCATACAGAGGAGATACTGTCATAATTGTGTTTGTTGTGGCAATACTGCAGCAGGTAATCATGGAATCAACCATTACAGAATAAATAGATAAAATGTGAGTCACACATATAAATGTACTATTATTCAGATATAAAAATAAAATCATGTTATTTGTAAGAAAATGAACAAAACTGGAATTCATCATGTTGAGGGAAATAAGCTCAGAAGGATAAGTATTACATGGTTTCTCTTATATGTGAAATCTTAGAAAAAATATGGGTAAGATCTGGCTTGTTAAACAACCATGAGGGACAGAAAGGACCTAAATTTGATATCCACATAAAAATGTTAGGTCTGGAGAGATGGCTCAGTTCTATTGGGGAGGAGATCAGATAGTGGCTCTAGCTTCCTAAGCAGCCAGTCTGACTGAAAAAAAGTTGGTCTAGGTTCAGAGAGGCTCCATTTCAATAGAAAAACGTGGACTAATGATACAGAAGGACACTTGATGTAATCCTTTGGTCCTGCAGGCATACACAAGGTCATTTTCACATACACACATGTGCATATGCTATATATATGCACACCGCTTGTGCAGGACACCAAACATACTACATACACACATACAAAAAGGAAAGACATGAAAGTAGAAAGGTACTAATAGGAGGACTAAGAGAGGATGTGTGGGGGAACAAAGGAAACATTATATATGTCTATGAAAATGCAATAATGATGGCTGCAGAGATGTCAAAGATCCAGAGATACTTAAGATCTCAACAACAAAACAAACTCAAAACTCAACAACTATGACTCAGGGAACTGAGTGGAAGAGTGGGAAGAAAGAATATAAGAGCCAAGGTTGGGGAGAATATCCAGAGACTTTGTCCCCCTCAGTAACAATTCACAAGGGGGAAGGAAAAAAGAACAAAAAACTGGCTACCTCTGCTGCAGTTCATACCCCCTACCCTAAGGACAGATCCAATATGTGCACTGAGGATGTACCCCAGTAGGTAGGGGACAGAGAAGAGGGAAACGGGGACACATTCACAAGATTTGCTCATACAGTGTATATACTTATTCATAATAAATATATAAAAAATAAGAAAAAAGTTCACAGGGTATAACTGTAAGGAGCTTCCCTAACCCTTCCTGGAACAAAACCAAGTGCTATGAGACATGAAATGAAAAGGGACAGAGGTAAGAGAAGAGACAAGGGAGTAGTAGGGTAGAAGGAAGGTGGGAAAGGAAGGGTGGAGAGAGGAAAGAATCCAGAGATAGTGGAAAAGAAAGGGGTATCCAAGTACCAGGCACTCAGGTGAAGAGTTCTCTAAACTTGAGGATCTTGTGTTTGCTGGAACCAGGGGAGACGGGAATGGACACAGGCTGCCAGCACTCAGGGCTAAGTCTTTTTTCCCAAGGCTGATGCTTATCCCTGAAGATCCATCTAGATCCATCTCCTAGATGCTCCCTAGATCCATCTCCTGTGCAGTTAGCTGTCAGGGAGTGGAGTGGCTTCAGCTAGCTCTTGTAAAGATGGTGATGGCAATGATAATGGAAGAAGGGAAAAGAGGAGAAGGAATGACCCATTAAGGAAATGCAAATTTAACTGCAGTTGCCAGGGACAGGAATGTAGTTCAATGGTAGAGGGCTTGCCTAGTTTCTAAATTCAATCTCTAATATCACACAAAAATGACTAAAGTTAAAAAGATTGAGTATACCAACTGCTGGTAATGATGATGAAGAGTTGAATATTTTATATACTAATAGTGGGAATGTAAGGTAGTAAAGCATCGTTGGAATACTAGAATTACTTTTAACCTTTTATTATAAAGTAATTTATACATATATATTATATTTATATATATATATATACATTATATATATTTATATATACATATATATATTATATTTATACATATAATATATATGATCATGTGATATGTCAACACATATATACAATATATAATGATGAAATAGAATATTTATTATTTCTCTCCCGTTAGCATTTAAAAAATTTATTTATTATGCATAATTAGATACACTTAATGAGTGAATAATGTGTTGATATCCCCAATTCCCCGATTTCCCTCTTCCCTCTCTCCAGTCAGCTGGGTGTCCTCCTCTGTGGGCAAACTGGATCAGTCCATGGGGTAGGAGGCTATGGGTAGCCTGTTAGCATTTTTAATGTCTAAAGTATTCAAACTCCCTTTTCCTATAATTCTTAATAAAATATATAATAGGTTGTTGTGAACTGTAATAAATCTATTATTATGTTATAAAACATGAGAACTTAGTCCTCCTATCCAACTGTGTCTTGGTACTTGTTATTTGTTGGAAGAGACTAACAAACATCCTGCTAGTGGTCAAGCATTGACTGGCTGATGGAAAACCTCAGTTTCCTGGGTAAAAGTTCGGGAATAGTAGTCTGAGAGCACCAACCCGTGGATTCCCGTTTGATCCTTCATGTTTCTGTATTAGTAGTTGAATAAGAACAAAGTTGTTAGTAGTTATTCAAGTTTAGGTGCAGGGCAAGTTCCTGAAAACTTGGCAATCATTATTGTTGTAAGTTCCTTTAACAACCTGTTTTCAACCTGCCTCTGATCCTGCCTTTATTCACTGTTCAAAGAATCTTGAGGTCATTGCTTTCATATTATTATTATTTCATCACAAACTCCTTGTAAAAAGATATAAAAATCAAGCTAATAATGAATAAATCACTATTGAGCATCAAGCCAATAGTCCTCCATTTCTTTTGGCTTCAATCACCAGGACCCCACACCACTGGACAGTGCACAGTTTCCAGAGTCTAGTAATCACTATTAATCTTATATAACTATGGTATGGTTATTAAAGCCAAGAATTGCCATTGACACAATACTACTAACTTAATAAATAGTATCTGGATTTCATAGAGATTTTCATCTGTTTATTTGCAGGGCTGTAAATGTGTGTATATGTGTATATTCACTCCATGAATTGATTCATATAATCATTACTATAATGAGAAAACAGAATTTTTCTATCTCCCCCTAATTCCTTTTCCTTTGTGGTCATCCCATTTCCCTTTTCAACCTCTAATAAGCATTGATCTATTCTTACTTCCATATGAGTTTTCCATTTATAAAAGTTTAAGTGAATGTTGTGGGATAGAATTCATTTATTTCATACTAAGCTCTTTTGCTCAGGATAATTCCCTTGAGATTTGCCTAAGTTACATGTATCAATTGTGCATTTATTTTTATTACTAAGCATTATGTTATGGATGTTGCATTGTTTATTAGTATTAGATAATAACAAGACTTTTCCTATGCATTTACAAACATATTTGTGTACAGCTATGTGGCATACAGGAAGATGTGTCATTCTTATCCCCATTTAAGAGGACTTGTTGTAAGGAGCATAGTCCGATGACATCCTCACCTACAGCATCTGTGGATCCAATGGCTTTTGAAGACTGAGATCATCCTTCCTCCAAGCTACTTAGAGCCAAAAGCTACATGGTGGGAATACTAGAGGTGTTCTCTCCAAAACACAGCTTTTTCTCAGGGACTTCAAGGTTAGCCTGGTCAAAGTATTCTCTTCCTTTACATGTGTGTTTGTAGTTACTTGTCTTTACTGGTACAAATGCTGACTAGAAGCCAATTATGGGATGAAAGGGTTTATTCCAGGCTTATGGGATCTAGGGGAAGCATTACCATGATGGAAAAAGCTAGCTCACTCCTATAGATCATAGCAGAGAGACACCTACAGCCAGCAAACACGAATAGGCAGAGCTCAAACTGCTTTTTATACTCCTTGGGGATGAACTACAAGATCCACCCCCAATGACACTTCCTCCAGCAGGCTCCTAGACTGAAGCAGGAAGTTTAACCTTAATCAAAAATCCCTGAGGCTATGGGCAGCACACATTCATATTCAAATTAAAATGTGTAAAACCTGCATAATTTCTGTAGATTGTTCTAGATTAGGTCTGCTTATTCTTTATTTTACACAAGTATTTCTCTTGTTTTGGCATCTACTTATATGACAATCTAAGATCATAATACATGGATACATTCTTTTATGGTTTAAAAATGTAAATTGTTTTTGATCAGAAATACAATTTTATTCTTTTCAAAATTAGCATCTCCTCATTTTAAACTCCTGAATAATATACAATACATATTGTAGTTTGTTTTCTTAATTCCCTATGGTTGAATCCAGTTTTCCCTATTGTAAACAATAGTGCAACCAACATCCTTATGCATACTTCTTTATGCATATGTGAAGATATTTCTTTAAGTTACATAAGTGACTTCATTCAATGACACATGTATTTTACTTTTTAAAAAGTTATTAATTTCTCTCTGTGTGTGTAAAAGTTATTCATTTCTGTGTGTGTGTGTGTGTGTGTGTGTGTGTGTGTGTGTGTGTGTGTGCATGTGCACATCTTTGGTGATAGGGTCTCTTGATGCTATAACCAAATGCTAGATGTTTGCACCACTTTTTGTATTTGGCTTTACATGGGTTCTGAGGAATTGAATCAAGGCTAGCAGGCTTTGCATGAAAGCACCTTTAACCACTGAGCCCCTATTTTATATTTTAATGGACATTATACAATTGTTTTCTACAAAGTCTGCATTGATTTATATTATCTTCAACAGTGCATGAGAGAATTTTCCAACACAGGTTCATCAGTATTGATATTATCAGCATTAAAAACCATTGCCTTTGTGATAGGCAAAATGTTCCATTTTATTAAATTATAATTGCCAAAATTGTAAGTGACATTTGAATATCATTTCATGTGTTTATTGTCCATGTGTATTCCTTATCTCATTTGTCTGTTTTCCAATTGGATTATTTATCTTTTTATTTTTGATTTATGTTTTCAGTCCAGGCACTAATTTTTAGAAAATATTTTCTTCCTCTCTCTCAGTTACTTTATTTTGCTTGTATCTTTGCTGTAAATGGCTTTTCATTTTAATGTTGTCAAGTTTAAAAAATGCATTCCATTATATTTTTAGAGTTAATCCCTTTATAAGAACTGGGGAAGTTCCATAATGGATAAAGAGATTGTACCCCTTTCACAGGTCAAATCAATAGAGAGAAGCCCATCACTAGTATCACATACATACAAGCAAAACAGGCAGGGAGGCAGATATTTCGGGGGTCTTGCATCCTTATCACAGACTTGTTGGCTTCCTGAGTCTCTGGAATTTCCTTCCTTCACTGGCCTCCCAAGAAGGGATATTCATTTCTAGCTACCCTTAGCTTCCTTACATCCTATCTCCTACTGAGATGCTGCCTTCTTGTGAACATCCTCAGAGACCCACCCAAGATTACTAAAAAGTTGACAACAAAATTTGACCATCACAATGATAATGTAGGATTGTTAGTTAAATTAGAATTGCTAAGAGGTAGACTCTGTAGACATATTAAATACTTAGGAAAATACTCTTTTAAAAAAGCAGATAAAATGTTTGGAATTATTTCATAAATAATTTTTTCACATGTTCATGTTAAGTGTTCTTTGGTATAGGAGTGATATTTTTGTAGATTTTGAAAGCATTGTGGCCTTTTTTGATCCAGATAGAGTGGTTTTGAGTGGCTAAGGCTCTCAAGTTCATGTCACACACTAAAAAGAAATGACCAACAGGTAAGGAAAAAAAATAGTGTGAACAAGCAGTGGATCCTGCAAGCTACAAAGTCAACTAGCCAGGCAAGATGTGCCCATCGTGAGATAGTGGCACATAGGTTATGGGGGTAATCAACTACTCTCTGATTGGATATAAGGCCTTCTTACTGGGAGGGAATCTATACCTGGTACTGAGAACCAGGTCAGAAGCCTATGGCTTCAAAGGTCCATCCATGCTGCTCTCACTCTAGGCTAAAGAATATGCTTTTTATGAATACCCAGGAAACCCAAGACCCATTAATGTACAAGAAAGCTGACTGTTTAGCATGTGAACAGTCATCTGTATCATACCTATCATGGCCTAGGAAATATTATTGAGGAACTGGTGGGTTACATGTAAGTGCTATCCTTAAGGCTAGCCTGAAAAACTCCTCTAGGGAGATGGCCATAGATACTGGGTAGACTCAAAACTCATAAAAGTATAAAATTAGAGGCTCCCAAGGGCTCAACACTTAAGGAGACTTATAAAATCCCCTCTAAGTATCAGGAAACATTGGGGAATCAGGATAAGAAGGAATGTAAGAGCCACAGACTAGGAAGGTGTACTCTGAGGCATTCGACCCCCACGTTGGAACTGACTAGTGCATCTGTAACCCCAGTGAGTACAGATAACTCCACCTAGGATGGCCCTCAGTAGATAGAGGCAGGAGAGAGGGAGTATAAGAATATAACCTAGTGGTAATATGACTGATATGCAATATATTCATACAATAAAATTCTCAAAAGAATTTTTTAAATGGAAAAAGTCTATGGAATTATCCCCCAAAAAAGAGAGGGAGTTGAAAATCTGGGATTTGGAGTTGGAAATATTAAGTTGGAAAAGCCACAAAGGATCAAGGCAAGCATGCTTAAGATTTCCACTGGCATCTAAAAAAGTGAAAGAAAGCTAAAAGAAAGAAAAAGTTATGCTTTCTGAGGTAGAATTCAGAAAAGCTGAGACTTTGCATCTGCTCCAAGGGAAGGGGTGGGCTTCTTGGAGGTTATAGTACATGATAATTAAGGAAATAACTATTCAGCCTACCTCTTTAGCATGTCTATAGGATAGGGGTGGTCTCTTAACCAATTGGGTGACTGACAGGCTCCAATCAGTACCAGAGGATTTTGTACCTCTAGTCAGGAGGAAGTGGCTCTTCCCTTTCTAATGTTATCAGGAGGTGGGGTCTTTCTTTCAATGATCTCTAAATCTAATGTCTGCCTACCTACTACTGTATGACACAGGTATTTAACTTCACATAAGTAGCAATACCTATACACTTGTCATGAAATTGTCTAGTCTGGGGTTTTGTGAGATGTACATGAAGGAAGTTGAATGGAAGAATAATGGCCTTACGGAAGTATATGTAAGGCTTAGAGGGAATTAAAAACCAGACTATATTTTCCATTGAAAGGCAGTGTGGAGAAAAAGTATGGGATAAGGAATTAGAATACTTGTCTTTCACAATCTGCTCTGATGCCTTAGACAATTCTGTTACGTGTGTATGTAAACCTATTTTTCCATATATAAACTGAAAAGTTTCACTTAATTCATCTTAGCCTTGAAGGAATGCTAAAATTACATGAGGAACTTTTAAACATACTGATATGTGGGCCCTACCCATGAGCATTTTGAGGCAGTTTATGGGTAACAAGGCACCCCAAAAGTAAAAGCAAAGAACACCCCTAAGTCTGTCCTTGCATTCTTCACTTTACTAGATGTCAGAGAAGGATCTGACTTTTCCTTATCTCTTGCTGCCTAAAGGAGTTCCCTAAATCTGTTTCTTCTTAAACTCAACCTGAGTCCCTCCCTAGAAAGAGTTCTTCTTTCTTAGAATTAATATGACTGGAGGGGTTAAACCTAAATCTGGCTTATAACTGGTTAGCTCTTCCCCCATTCTGATATAGAAAACAGCTTTCAGGGATGGTTAGCTCAGTCCCCACCCAGAACCTAGAAAAGGGTCCAATCTAGGACTTTAGGTGGGCTTTACCCTGCTCCTACCTTCTCATGGGCAGGGGCTCCCTGTACTCTCTCTCCTCTTTCCTTTTCTTAAATTAATAAAATCTCTCTAAACTTTACCCTCTTGTCCATCATAAGACAAGAATCTGGACACATCCCAAAGTTCCCATATCTTATTGGTGCATTTTCAGAGGAAACCCAATTCTTGTATCAATTTCAGTCTGAATCTTTGGGGGACAGGACCAAAAAGACAGGTATTTCTTTCTTTCTTTTTTTTTTTTTTAAGTTTCACTGTCCTCAGCACAGTAGATTTTGGCATTAAGTCAAGATGGATAACTACTGAACTCTATGGACTATCTCAGTTCTGATATTTAAGACCTCATCATTATTTGAAAGACCTATACTTGACATTGAGATCATCTTTCTTCTTAGCGGTTGGTTATGACAGCCCTTTTTGCAAATGGGATAGACAAGGTGTATGTGGATATTGGGGCTCAGGTAGGCTCAGAGCCAACTAAGAAGGACTTCTGGGAGTCAGCCTATATAATGGACATTGTGTCGGGGACTCATAACATTTGGGTGAAAACCCTGAAGCTTTACTCAAGGTACTTCCCCTAGAGTTCGTATCTCAGCATGTCAAAGAATTGGACAAACTTAGAAAAGAGAGCATTTTCTTCATCACGCACCTGTATTTCAGGTTGGAGTAAGTTCAGAGGATTCTGGGAGTGGGATAGGGGAAAGTAGCCCATATCTTAATTAAAAGAAAATGGGAAGTTACAGAGATCTCCAGCCACCAGTGTGTAGAGAACACATGGGAGAGGTTTTAGCCATAATCTATGCTTTTCAGCCAAACAGGCAGAAGGAAAGATAACAGAGAGCTCCATCATGAGGAAAATTTTTTCACATGGGAAAAATTTTGAGCCCCCTCTCATCCCAGCCTAAGGCCTGAAAATTTAGAAGTCCTTCTAGGAAGCCATATGGAGGGAAGAGGGCTGGACTTTGTTTCAGTGACATTTAAGACCTTGGCCAGGTAAGTCAGAGAGACAGCTGGTTGGTCCATACCTGACCAATTAGTTTTATCACCTAGGTTTGAACTGTAGTTAGAGATACCTCCCACTCAGGGGGAGGGGGTCAGATATGGAATCCATAGAACTTGACTGAAGGTATGATTTAACTGTCACAATTTGATGTTTTGTGCCCAAGTTTGCTAACCTTTCTGAAGATGTTGAATTTAGGAAGATTTGGCAATCTCTGATCTCATCCCTTTCTTAGGTCATTTGAAGTGTGTCCAAATCCTTTTTCTCTTAGGTCATCTATGAAAGGGTTGAATTCTTTCAAATGTGACATTTATAGGAAATGAAAGGAAAAGAGAACAATAAAATAAGCAGAGAAGTCATGGTGTTTATAGAGAATGTAGCTTTTAATACAAATCTAGCTGCTGCATGGCCTGGCTGACTCACAGCTTATAAGGCACCTGGCCCCAATTCTCATTTGTTGTTTCAAAATTGAAGTTAAATTTTGTTGGAGTCCAAGAAATCCAGAATTTGGCCTGGGTGGATTCCAATAGTTTGTTGAACCAATTCTTTGGTTATTTGACCAAATTTCCAAGCAGTCTCTTTTGTCTGAGATTTGTACTATCCTTTGGTCTTGCTACAGTCTTAGTCCCAAGACTACTTCCCATTAGGAAAAAAATATCTCTATCACCAGGGATTGAGAAACATGTCCTCTACTGACTGGATATTCATCTCCTATGGTAGGATCCATCAAGGGCTCCATTCCTGAGATATCTGACTTTGTACCTGGGGCTACATCTTTAAGGGATTCATTCATTTCCTGATGAACAGTAATTTCTATGCATTAAGACTGTTGTCCATCTGTGAAACTGTACTACTTGACTTATTGATTGTAGGTGCTGCATCTGCTGTTTCTTTTTAAAAGTATTTTATAGAGGAGAGAGAGAGTAAGAGAAAGGGAGAGAGAGAGAGAGAGAGAGAGAGAGAGAGAGAGAGAGAGAGAGAGAGAGAGAGAGAGAATATGGGCATGCCAGGACCTCCTGCCACTGAAAATGAACTCCAGATGCATGCACCACTTTGTGCATCTGGCTTTATGTGGGTACTGGGGAATTGAACCCAGTCCATAGGGCTTTGCAAGCAAGTGCCTTTAACCACTGAGTCATTTCTCCGGCCTTATTCTGCTTTTTATAACTATGTAACAAGGCAGCTTTGCATGGAAATTTCCAAGTACTTGTCTGTAATACACAGAAAAGAACTGTCTTGCTCAAGATGTGTCTAAGGTTTCTACTTCAAAAAAGGTGAATACTCAGAAAAGTTAATAGTCAAATCTAGGAAGGTATAATCTATATGTCATCAAATTCCATCAATGAGCACAAGCTATTATATTTTTTTGTTTTTCATTACTATTAAAAAATGCCTGAGGATAGGTGCTTTAAAAAAGAAAAGGTTATTTAGCTCAGTTTTTGGGACTGGTAATCCAAACAACTTAATGTCAGCTTTGTGAAGACACCAAGGACCACATTACCTCATGATAGATGTTATCATAATGGCAGGAACTTATGTAAAATGGAGCAATAACATAACCAGAAATCCAGCAAAGTTATGATTCAGAAGTTGGGAACAAGTTATGTGTGTGTTTTTTGGGTCATTTATGTGTGAGTTCATGTTTCATGTGTGAGTGCGAGTGTGAGTGTGCACACGCCATGGTACACATGTGGAGGTCAGAGGATAAATATCAGGTTCATCCTTGCCTTTCCACTTCATTGGAGGCAGCATTTTTCTCTCAGGATCTCACTCTTCTGTTGTTTTTGGCTGCTCTGA
This sequence comes from Zapus hudsonius, assembly GCA_004024765.1. Lineage (NCBI taxonomy): Eukaryota > Metazoa > Chordata > Mammalia > Rodentia > Dipodidae > Zapus > Zapus hudsonius. The sequence goes on along the minus strand of PVHP010028501.1, from coordinate 2,224 downwards.
GTTTCTAGGAAACTCTCCTGACTCTGCCTCCCATCTCTCTGTCAACATACTGAAATTACAGAAGCCCACCATGGCTTATAGCACTTTATGTGGGGCCTAGGGAGAATAAAACTCAATTACTCAGGCTTCAGCAGTGAATGTTTTACCCACTGAGCCATCTCCTTAGTCCAAGTGGTGCAAGTTTTTATAAAAAAATCATTCTTCTCTGTTCTTACTCCAAGTCATGGTAGAACTATCTTAATCCTTTATAAGGGCATGTCCTCAATGACATACAAAACATCCTAACATTGTAATTCTCTCCCCAAAGTCCTCTGTGATGGTTTGAATAAGATGGCCCCCATAGCCTCATGTGTTTTGGATATTTGGTCTCCCCAGCTGGTAGCAATTTGGCAGATGGAGCCTTGCTGGAGATAGTATGCTACTAGAGGTGAACACTGAGTTTTATTAGCTCAGTTTATAAGTGCTAGCTAGATTGGTCTTGTCCTTTCTTGCTGGTTCCTGCCCAGCTGTTGTGGCATGATGTGATGCCCAACCTCTGCTCTACCATGACATGAAAAACTTCCCCATGAAACTATAAGCTTGAAATAAACCCTCTCCTCCCATAAGCTGCTCCTGGTCCTGGTGTCTGTCCCAGAAACAAAAAGGTAACTTCAACTGCCTCTAAAACATGGACCTTTGGTGAACAAACTACAACCAAATCATGTCACTCAGAGAAGAGAGGAATGGGCAATGATCAAATGCCAGGAGGAGTCTGCAGAAAGCCTGATTTAGATGAGAAGTGATGAAAGAGTGCAAAAGACTGCCTTGAAAGGGATTTTAGTAGTGTATAAAGTTCAGTTCATTGACTGCCTTTTGAGTAGATTGGCCTTGTTTATTTTTTCTTGTTAGGATTACTTTATTTTAAAGCCAACATCTAAGCTGAATTTAAAGCCTCTTCTTCACATTCTTCATCTAGCACTGGAGCCAGAAGGTTCTTGCCTCTACTTGCTGAGGGCTGTTGTCTTCCTATTCCAGTGAATGGTTCTGAATGGTCTTAATTTCCCTTAAGATTACCAGGTCCTCCACATCTCTCTCTGGCACTGACCATTCAGAAGTCTATCATTAAGGGATCATAATTCCCAGTAAGAAAATAATCAGCAACAATATGAAAAGGAACTAATTTCTTTTTGGTAGGAATGAAGAGCATTGGTGGAACACCAGGTAGGAACATGATGATAAGCAGTCCTGACCCTACATTTCCTAGAGATAGAGGTACCGTCTACTATATAAAAACAAAGTGAATATTGCGGTTGTCAAGATGTAAATCTGAATTTCAATATTAACCCTGATTATAGCAGAATAATTTTAAACATATAAGATTTAGAATTAGCCTGGTATGGTGGCACACATATGTAATCCCAGCACTTGGGAGGCAGAGGTAGGAATTTTGCTGTGAGTTCATGGCTAGCCCAGTACCAAAAAGTGTGTTCCAGGTCAGCCTGGGCTAGATTGAGACTACCTAGAAAAACACAAACAAAGGATTGAGAATTAGGCATAGAATAATGTCCTGATTTAGCAAGTTAGAAGCTGTGTAATCTTGTGCTAGTAACTTCATTTTTCAGTGATTTATTGTATGTGGACTGGATAGATGGCTCATTGGTTAAAGGTGCTTGCTTGATTTTTTTTTTGTGTTAAATTGGGATTTGAATAGTGTCAGTATTCTAGGGTTATGAGGCTCAAATGATACATAAAGTGCTCAGAAAATTGTATGACTTAATATATAGTACTTATTGTTCTTGCTTATTGTTGGAGTTCCTTGTAATGTCTAGACCTCAGTTCCTTTAGCTAAAATATGGGGATGAAGATGGGCATGGTATCACATACCTGTAATCCCAGCAGTCAGAACGCAGAGGTAGAAGAATTGCTGTGAGTTCGAGGCCAGCCTGAGACTACATAGTGAATTCCAGGTCAGCCTGGGCTAGAGAAAGACCCTACCTCAAAAAAAAAAATAAAAATAAAAAAACAAAGAATTGGGGATGAAAAAGCCCAGTTTATCAACTCATGGAACTTCAAAGAAATACAGATAAATGCACCTCACAAGTCCTGATGTACTGCTACAATTTTATTTTAAACAGATATAGTTATACTGCTAGATAAGTCTACATTCAATCATGTGTTTCCATGAAGACCCAATATAAAAGGAATTTTCTTCCCCATGTCTTTCTCCTAAAAAAAAAAAAAAAAA
>PVHP010028500.1:0-23094 GCA_004024765.1 Zapus hudsonius | reverse complement strand
GACACTTGTAGTCAGCCATATGTCACTGGGATGAATCTCCAAACCAGGCACAATTTAGGGGGAGGAAAGTATTTATTGAACAGATCCATAGGAAGTTTCTGCTTGAAAATGAATAAATAAAATATTTTTTTAAAAAAGAATGAAGTTGGGAAATGTACACTGTGCCTCTAAAGTTGCACCTAGAGATACGGTGGTCAGACAGCAGCCGTTGGCACAGAAATAAACACTGCTGTCAGTGGGCTGAGTAGATGAGAACTCTAGATTTGGGGACAGTTGATGTTCTCACAGATGCCCTGGCAGTTCACTGGGAAGAAGAGCATCTTTTACATAGTGTTAGGATAACTGGATATTTGCAAACAGAAAATTAAGAAAGTAACCAGATATGGGTCACTGACCTAAATGTAAGAGCAGAACATTACATTAACACCAGCAGATAGTCATGATTTATGGAATCAAATGGCACAAAAAGCATAAGTCCTTGAAGAAAAAGAAATGGGACTAAATAAATAAATAAAGACGCCTGTACCCAAAAGACGTCAGAAATCAACAGGCTGTCCAGACTCTAAGAGAAAATATTTTTAAGACATGTATGCTTCATATCCAGATTACATAAAAACTCTTAAAACTAGAAATTAAGACCGATACCCAGTTAAAATTAGCACAAGATATCAAACATTTTTAAAATTAAAAGACATTTATTTATTTGCAAGGAGAGAGAAAGAGAGAGAGAAGGGGGGAGGGATAGGCACACCAGGGCCTCCAGCCACTGCAGATGAACTCCAGATGTGTGCACCACTTTGTGTATCTGGCTTTATGTGGGTACTGGGGAATCAAACCCAGGCCATCAAGCTTTGCAAACAAGTGCCTTTACCACTGGGCCAGCCCTCGAACAGACATTATAACAAAGATACATAGACAGCAAACGAATACCTTCTTACTCATTTGGGAAATGCACATTTATCCAACACTGTCGCCTGCAGTGGTTAAAATGGACGAGGCTGACAGCAGTCCGTGCTGACAAAGGTGTGCAGTGAGACTCCCCCGTGGTTGGCGGACATGCTTGGCACAGCTCTTAGGTGAGGGAAGCGTCCACTGGCCACAGGACCCCTTGAGTGCACTCCTGGATAGTGACTCAAATATGCAACTATGTGCCCACCAGGTGCCTCCACGTGCACATCAGCAACGCCTGGTCCCTCCGGATCCCCCGCCATAACCCGGTGCTACCTCAAATATTCCTGAGCTCCTGAGCAGACAAAGATTGTATTACACCCTCTCTGCAGAGAGAGGCCAAAGGTCACACCTCGCAAGCGCATCTCAGCAAGAAGCCAGACCCCAAACGCCACATCCTGTACATGCCAGCCCGTCCGGCACTGGGCTCCAGGCTGCAGGAGGGACGCTTGCCGAGCAGGGAAAACGTTCCATGTCTTGGCTGTTACCATGGATACATGACTGCAAGAATCTGTCCGAATCCACGATGTGAGTTGTCCTCTAGGTATAGATACACCGGCATCAAAACCAGGGACTCTGCGAGTTAAGCTGCAAAGCGAAGTCAGGCTCAGTACTTGATTCCATTAATCCGGGCCCTGTTAGTACAGGTGCCGACAGTGTAATCTCCGCTTTTCCAGACATTCTTCATGGGGTCAGATCCCGGGCTGTGAACTACCTTTTACCTCTTTTCATCCCAGTGAGGCTCTACAGGTGGCGTCTGGGTCCCCGGATTCAGGGGCTCAATCAGCAAGGACTGGAAATACTTGAAAAGAAGCATCCCTGCTGAAGGAAGGCGGCTCTTCTCTTGTGTGCTCTGAACAGCACCCAGGAATTATTTCCTTAGCGTGACCGAGGAATCTGCTTAAAAATACAGGGACATGAGCAGCATGGACTCTCGTATCTGCGGCAGGTCCTGGATCCAGTCCCACACAGATCCCAAGGGACGACATGTCTATTTTTATGGACATGGGGATGAAATGAGGTCAGGCCATGGGGTGGTTCACTGATCACTGTGCACATAGTAAGCACCTGCTGGCTGATCACTGTGCACATAGTAAGCACCCACTGACTACTCACTGTTGTGATTATCTGTGCCATCACAGGAGAAAGAGTTTTTTAAACATCTTAATTAGGCAAATGTCATTGCTATTACATAAGACAGCAAGCTGTTTTGGCAAGATCTATTTGCAAGGAGACTTTTTTTTTTTTTTTTGGTTTTTCGAGGTAGGGTCTTGCTCCAGTCCAGGCTGACCTGGAATTCACTATGTAGTCTCAGGGTGGCCTTGAACTCACAGTGATCCTCCTACCTCTGCCTCCTGAGTGCTGGGATTAAAGGCGTGAGCCACCACGCCTGGCTGCAAGGAGACATTTTAATGTGAGAATCACAAATAAAATTTCTCCTTAGGATATGTGGATAAAGTATTCTCTGGGCGATTCTCAAACACCAAGTTTCTCTTTGTGAAGACTATGAACTAAATTACAAAATATTTCAGTAATTTAGGCTGCTTCATATGCTAGCTCAAGTTAATGATATTAAACATCAAGACAAAAATTAGCAAGATGTCTGTCAGCTTTCTGGGCCTCACAGGGTTTTTAAAAATATATATATTTATTGTCCATAATGAGTTACATTATTTAGTGGGCAAACAATGAGTTGTTATCCCCAATTCCCCGATGCCCCCCTTCCCCATCCCCAATCAGCTGGATATCCTCCTCCGTGGGCCGTCTGGATCAGTCCTTGGGGCAGGGGACCATGGATAGCCTAGTATTCAGCCCGGTTCTCCTGGCCCAAGTGTGTTGTTACTGAGGGTGCCATGCCTCTGGATAGTCTCCCCCACCACGGCTCTCACAATCTTTCCACCCCCTCTTCCGCTCAGTTCCCTGAGTCGTGGTGGGCGAGTATTAAGGCTGCTTTAATGTTGCCTCACAGGGTTTTTAACCCTTACATTGTGGGCACTCAACATTGCCAGCTCTCTTCTGGAGAGATGGATGTGGGAAGCTGTGTCTTTCTTTTCCTTTCTCTTTTTTCGGTGTGTGTGTGTGTGTTACATGAGAGGTGTGTGTGGTGCACACAGTCACACATGTGTGTGCAGATAACATGCCCACATGCACCTGTGCAGAGGTCAGAGGACATCAGGTATCCTGTCTTCTCTTGCTCTCCCACCTTATTTTCTTCCTTCTTTCTTTTCTTCCTTTCATTTATTTGCAAGCAGAGAAAGAGAGAGAGAGAGAGAGAGCAAGAGAGAGTATGGGCATGTCAGGGCCTCTAGTTGCTTCAGACAGACTCCAGATGCACTTACCACTTTGTGTATCTGGTTTTACATGGGTACCGAGGAATCATACCTGGGACATTAAGCTTTGCAGGTAAGTGCCTTAACCGCTGAGAAATCTCTCCAGCCCACCCACCTTATTTTCTTGCGACATGGTCTCTCTCTGAGCCTGGAGCTGCCGTCTTTCGGTTACACTAGATAGTCAACCAGCCTCAGCAGTCCACCTGTCTCTGCCCACCTCAGCCCTGGAGCTACGGGCATGAGTAGCCACACCTGGATTTTTCATGGGTGCTGGATTGGCCTGACTCCTCCTAGCTCAACGAGCATTCTTGCCCACGAGTCATCAGCCGTCGCCTCAGCAAGCCGTGGACCCCACCTAGGACCCTGCATGCATGCTCACCCCCTGGTGCTCCAACAGGGCCCATGCTGCCCGTGGTTCCGAGCCTGACCTAGGGGCCTCACGACTCCATCCATTCCAGATCCAAACCCGGCCCAGTCTCTGTGCCCTCAATCGAGTCCAGGGACTAGACTCCCATTCTGGAATTCTCCTTTATATTGCCAGGGTGCCCTGCCTGGGGCTTCTCTCCAGAAGAGTTCACGTGACATCTGTCAGGCTACATCACCTAGTGACTTACTTTGTGTCAACACGGTGATGAATCCAGCAGGGTGAAAAGGCCTCAGGTGCAATTTTGCAGGTTTCCTCATTGAGAGTGACCATGCATGCTCTGTCTCACCTCAGAGATAACAAGAGCACAGAACTTTCTAGAAGGAGGGTGAGGGGAAGAGCAGAGTAGGGCTGAGTCCAGAGCAGTTTGTCATCTTCCCACAGGGGAATGTGGTGTTCTGTCATGGTGGGAAGGGGCATGGGGAATTGTGGGGGAAGATGGGTTAAAGAGCCTCGCAGCTGTGGCCCTGCCCTCAGGGCACTGTGACCATCAGCTCTGGTTCGGTCATGGTGCTCCCTTCCCTCTCACTGTGTGACTGTCACCAGCTTGCGGCAGCATAACCCTGGGTGGGAGCAGGCATAGAGACTCCAGGGACCTTTTGGGTTTAGCTGGCCCCAAACATATGTTTCTGTGGTTTGACCTATCAAGTTCTTTTGGATAAAAATTGGTCAATCAATATATTTCCTAAGAGAATAGATTTTATTTCTAAGTAATCTATATGCCAAAGGAATTTGAGGTGTCTTATTAAAAATGTTCTCAGGCTGGAGAGATGGCTCAGTGGTTAAGACACAGCCTGCAAAGCCTAATGACCTGTTTTTGATTCCCCAGTACCCACATAAAGCCAGATGCACAGTGGTGCGTGCATCTGGAGTTCATTTTCAGTGGCCGGAGGCCCTGGCATGCCAATTCTTTGTCTCTCTCTTCTCTATCTCTCTCTGCTTGCAAATAAATACAAAATATTTTTTTAATGTTCTCAACCTAACTGATTGCAATAAAAAACCAGTTCAAGGTGACAGAAAAATGAAGGCAGAGAGTAAAACATGAGGGAATTAGGGAGCAGCCGCTCTGCGCAGTTTAAACATTTTAGTTGACACTGTCTAAGGCTTATGGTGGTGCTGGGACCTGCATATCCACAGAGACCTGCTGGGTGACAATACCTGAGAGCTCCCTGGGCACATTTCCAGCACACAGGGCAGCACTATTCTGATGCTGGTATTGGTTCTCTGGAACTCACTCAGCCTCGAGGTGGCACCCTGACCTCCTTGGCTAGCAGCATCCTCCCTGATCAGCACTCTGCCCTCTGCTTCTACCCTGAAGGTGGGCTTAGCATTCCTTTCTGGGCTCCTAAAGTGGAAGTACAAGGAGACATGTCATCAGCGTGTAATTCTTAAAGTTTGTCCACTTGTTAAGGACCAAGAATAACCCAGGAATAAACACAGCCTTTCATAGCTATGGTGTGGGGCTGTCAAGGGTGTCCTGTACAATGCTTCTTATTAAGAACAGCACTATGGGCTGGAGAGATTGCTCAGTGGTTAAGGCACTTGCCTGCAAAGCCTAACAACCTGGGTTTGATCCCCTAGTACCCACATAAAGCCAGATGCACAAAGTGGCACATGTATCTGGAGTTTGTTTGTGGTGGCTGGAGGCCCTGGTGTACCCATTCTCTCTGTCTGCCTCTCTATCTATGTATACAAATAAATAAAACAGTATTTTTAACTTGTTATTGATAGTTTCTATAATTATGGAAATAAACCATTATGAGTCCCTCCCCACCCTCCCTCATATCTCTTCCCTGTCTCAATTAGTATCTGTTCTGTGAACAAATATTTTAAAAATAGAACAGCACTATGCCCGAGAAGAAATGATAGCTGAGTGCTCAGCACTACATCCAAGGCTCAGGGGCCAGCGTGGAAGGGGTGATGGAAAGAACGTAAGAGCAGAGGGTGGGGAGGAATGCTTACGATGTCGTCTTCCAGACACCAAGTGACCCGTGCATAGTGGCTGCCATGACCTGCATGATACTGAGCCTGTCACCATGTTGTTCTGGATGATGGAGGGGGGCAGAGACAGGTGACATCAAAATAGAAGGGAGGCTGGTTGGCAGGAGGGCTGGTGGGGAGGACAAATCAGGGTGGCGGGTTAGCAGGGAACATTGTGCCGAGGTATGGAGGTTGTCGATGAAGTTTTATTGAAGAATAGCATTGTGTTTCATGTGTCTCTCTTACTGTAATCTGAGAACATGGCAGAATGGGCTGGGGTTCAGCACAGGGGAAGGGAGAATCGAGAGGCTCTGGGCTCCATCCTCAGTCCTGAGGACAGCTCAGTGGAGAAGTCTCTTGGAGCCTGGATGGTGTGGCACTCAGGGAGTCCTGGTGGCACCAGCTTCATTCCAGGGCCAAGTCCACAGGCTGCAGGAAAGAACCCTGCAGAGCAGGCTTCTCTCAACCTCCAGTGGAAGCCATTGACCCAGCTAAGCTCTGAGAGGAGCCAAATTGTAGCCACCTGTGAACAGGAAGGTAGGCCATTGCTCCTGGACTTGTTCCCACTGCAGGACAGCCGAGGGGACAGCCTTGACTTCTTCAGATGCACGTTTCTGCCCCTTGCTCACAACACTGGAGCGTAGTAGAGACTTCCATTGGCTGCACACGGTAGGATGCAGTGTGGAAATCCATTCCCACTTCCTCAGAACAAACAGAAAACTTGAGCTTTCAGATTAAAAATCTACTAACCTAGATTTTTTGGAGGCTAAAGAGAAAAATATGGAAAATTTTATTCTCTCCCAGCCACTTAATAGAATTTACATTTTCTCCTCAAACTTAAAATACCTACTGACCTAGAAAAGCTGCCTAAAGCAGACATCTATTTATGTCCGAAGTGTTTTAACAACTAACTGGAGGGAGGCTCTCTCAGACTCATCAAGTCCAGCTTTCTTACTTCCTATTTCCCATTTCGGTGTGAGAGGCAGGACCTCATGGTGACAGCTAGACACAGGGGTCTGTCGGCTCTTTCTTACTGGGGTACTTTATTTGTCCTGAATATTTGTGTCTGCCTCTCCACCTGCAAAGTGATAGGAAGTTTTCATCCCCAAAGAGATGGCGTTGGCAGGTGAAGCCTTTGTGTGATTAAGTCATGAAGGGAAGTGTCTACAGCAAGGGTGACAGGCTTTATAGAAGCCCAGAGAGATGCCTTGCCCTCCCACCATATGAGGTCATCTGCAAGGCACCATGTATGAGCCGGAAAGCAGGCTTCACCAAACACCTTGACCTTAGACCCCTAGCCCCCATACCTGTAAGAAATAAGTGTCCTTTGTTCACACATGAGTTACCTGCTCTAGGTACCTGAACAGGAAGAGAAAATCTGCCAGGAACCTACCCTCAGCATCTGTGACCAGCGTTCTCTGCTCCACACCCCATACCTGCCCCTGGCCACTACCTGAGTTCTACTGTGGGTTTCTATGCTGAAGGTGCAGTTGGTCCTGTGGGGTGTCAGGGAGTGGCAGCTCTTAGTCACAGCATTATCTAGAAGTGAAGGCTTGTACTTTTTTCTGGAACAATCTTCAGCTCCCTGGGTGCATGGCTGTCATGGGCACAATCCATCCATGCTTTTATTTTTAGGGCTTGTCTCTCTGTTCCCTGCATCCTGCAGCGGGCCATTAAGCTAGCATCACCCCAAACCTGGCTCTCCTAACTGTGTAGAAACCCCTCACCTCTCCCGTTTAGAGATGGATTCCTCATCCTGAAAGCTGCTAGCATTTTTAAATCCCTTTGTATTTACTTGTTTGTGGGGAATTACCACCCTGAGATAAAAAGAAATCTAGGCACAGTGTGTGAGTTTGCAATTCCAGCTTTGGGAAGGCAGAGACAGGGAACCCCTGGGGCTCGCTGGTCAGCCAGTTTAGTATAAATGCTGAATTTTAGGCCAATCTGAGACTCTGTCTCAAAGAAAGTGAATGGCACCTGTGATAGTTGACCTTGATTGTCAGCTTGAAGGCATCTTGAACCACCATGGAGACAGGTCTTTGGGCCTGTCTGTGAGGGAGTTTCTAGATTCGAGCACTGAGATGGGAAGACCCACCCTAGCTGGGCAGCATGATTGGGGGCCTGGGCTAAATAAGGAGTGCAAGCTCTTTCACCTCTCCGCTTGCTTCCTGACATGGAGCCTCGAGGGCCCATGCTGCCCGGACAGGGCTGTGGCCCTTCCCAGCTACTCTTCAAGGGCGTTCTCTTGGAGGCCAATGCGAGCCTCTGTCCACGGTCCTGAAACCCCTCTCGGACTCCCAAGCCAGAAATTCTTTTACCAGTTTTGCTGATTTCGCCTCATTTGGCCCAGTCCCCCTATCCCTCACATTGCCACAGTCCCTTCCTGGCATGTCTCCTGTGAGCTGAGTGTCACTGTGGTTGGGGGAGTCCTAGGGATGGAACAATGGAGCCAGGGTTGGCTCCCAGTGAGATCCTGCCTCACGCACAGGGGGCGGTTTCCTGAAGTCTGTGGAGTTTCAATTACAGGCTCATGGCATGACTGTGCTGTAGGATGTGCTTGCTTGGGTTTAGTACTGGTAGTGTTTGGATTGTGAAGGGCGTGTGCATGTGTGTGTGTGTGTGTGTGTGTGTGTGTGTGTGATAGCGTCTCTGTCACCGCAGGCTGAGAGTGCAGATAGACAATCCTAGTGTCTCAGTGGTTTGATGCAATAAACATCACTTCCCTCATACCACATTCCGTGAAGCCCTGGATGCCAGCCTTGGGGCAGGGGTTTGGGCCTGTGCTGCTACCTGCCCCACTGAGCCTGACAGGCCCGCATCGGTCAGAGAAGTAATGAGAGGAAAGCATCTCTACAGTGCAGGGAATGGTGGCCACAGGCTAGTTCTTCAATCCCTGTTCCATGCCCTTAGAACTCCCCTCGCCGCTTGTCTTTCATCTCCTCCTACTTCAGAACGGCATTTCCAAGATGCCAGGACAAGACTTCCTTACTTTTGCAGGGTGCCGAGTGACCCATCCACACATGCTGCCCAGATGCTGTCCTGAGTGCCAAGGACAGTTTGAGCAGTTTGAAAGGACCGTACTGTACTGTATCTTAAGGCCAAAGAGTTCATGTAACTAGTCTTGTATCTTTTTCCTTTACTGATTATATAATAGTTACAATTGTTCTTAATTCTAATTGGTTTTAAAGACAATCTCCTTTGTGGAGCATGTGTGGGAAGTGTGTTTGGGGGGTACACAGATGCTCACGCACCACACATGTGCTGGTGGAAGCTAAAGGAAGATGTCAGGTTCCCTCCTCAACCACTCGTCAGTCTCTCACTGAACCCATGGTTTCTGTTCATGACCAGCCTCAGCAGTGCTCTGGTCTCTACCCCACAGAACTGGGCTACAAGTGTGTGTGGCCTCGTTCAGCTATTTATGGGGGGTCTGGGGTTGAACTCATGCCAGTTCAGATCCTCAAGCTTCAATAGCAAGTGCTCTTGCCTGCTGAGCATCTCCCCAGAGCTACAGTCTTCTTTTCAAACATAATGTCATCTGCATGGTATCCTAGTGCCATGATCCTGGTGCAAGAAAAATTTCAGGCATAAACGCATACACATCTCATAAACCCATATGCATGTTTCACAGACATTACATATATCTTACATTTATCAGCGCAATCTGTACGCATGTGATAACATTGATAAATATATATTTCCTATGTGCCAGGTGCCATCCATCATTATATTTTGAGGTGCAAGACAATCCTAAGTAAATACCTGATGTAAACATACCAGGTCTCAGCTTTATAAACTGTGGGTCAGGACCCCATATGGGGGTTACATAACTGAATATGTGGGGTTGTGAAAATTTGACAATAATAAAAGTTTTCCAACACCTTTTCAAAACTTTATTTTGAAAATTCATTCAAAATAAAGTGTGCAATGAATCCCAGGTGTTTGTTTTGGGAAGTGTTTCCTTGTGTTGCATTGTGGGACTCCCCTGCAGGGTTGGCTCTGCACACCCACCACGTGCACTTTGCACTGTGGAAGCCATCACACCCCACATCACCAACACACTCTGCCCAAAATGCCTCAGCTCGGATTTGAGACTTGGACATTGGGAAAGCCGGTGTTCTTCCTGGACATACGAAGTTTACTGATCTTTCCTGCCATCATTCCTCAGTGTGTGAGTATCTAATTAGTACATCTTTGGATTGCATTGTGTTCAAACGTTTAATTTAAAAACTGCTGCTGGAGGAGGTGGAGAGGTTTCAGCAGGGAGGCAGGAGATGAAGAGGAGGAGGGCACTGCTGGGGAGGGAGGGGAACCAAAACTAAAGACGTGAAAAAGCCACGTGGAAACCGAATTCTTGGTTTACTAATTAAAATATAATTTTAAAAAGGAGCTTGAACAGAAATACCTTCTGTGGGTGAATAATGATACTCCCAGAAGCCATAGTTACTAGAGGAAAATCCCACTGCAGAGGGTAGGATACTTCCTGGTGAGTTGTTGGTCAGGGAGACCCTCGATGCTATCCTCAGCTACATAGTGAGATCGAGGCCTGCCTAGGTTATGAGATACCGTCTCAGAAAATGAAACCAATAATTGCTGTTTGAGTTGCTGATTTGTGTTTTATTTTAAAAAAATCATTAAATGACTTTTGGCTGGGGACCAACAAGTTCTGAAGTGACCCAAAACATACCTCTACCATTTTGTACTTTGTCCTTATGCAAAGCGGCATTCTCAGCATTGATGATGATGAAATATTGATCAGCTCTGAAAGACATTGAAGATTCTCTATGACCGCAGAACCCCTCTTCCACCAGGATTTAACTGTGTGTGTAAAAACAGAAAAGCTCCTTGGGGTTGGTGTGCATATCATCTTTAGCAAATGGTACAATTGTATGTATACCAAAGATGTGTTTTAAAGTCAATTTTTATGATTTATTATCAGAAAAAATGTTAGTTATTTTATATGACTATATACCCTGAGGCATGTAAAAATTTCTCAGGCACGAAGGGGTTGTGAGTGGAAAGAGTTGAAGACGTCACGCTCTGAAGGGACCGTCTGTTTCCAGTGCGATGGCTGCTTTGTGCGTGCTCCAAGTTTGACTTACTTCTTTTAGAACAACAACAAAAAGTGTGACGAGTTCTGACTGTGGTGAAAATGAACATTCTCGTTATACGTGGTGGCTCACTAGTGTCCCCCAAGAGCATATCTTGGATTCCTCACCCCAGTTCCTGTGACTATTTAGAAATAGATGTTGTCCTGATGATTTAGGACATCTCTTGAGAGCGCACCCTGATGACCCAGCATGACTGACATCCTTGAAGAGACACAGCAGGCGTGTGGGGTGCTGACCTTAGGCCAGAGACCACCTCAAGAGGCGAGGAAGAAGGTCCTCACAGGCTGCAGAGAGAGCTCAGCCAGGCGCCCTTGGTTCAGACTCCAGGTCGCTGGAACCTCAGGCAGGATTTCGCTTGTTACCAACCACTTTGTGCACAGTTTGTTGTTAAGGCAGCCCTGGGAAGCCAATGCGATTTGTTATGAATGGACTCAGAAATTTCAAAATGTGGAATGCATTCCTTGTAATCTTATTAGTGTTAGACACAGTGCGATCTGCAGTTTTAACTGGCTCCCTTCCTAGGCTCTGCTGGTCCTGGGAGCTCCATGTGGAGGCAGCCGTCAGAGAGGAGGCCAGATGGGCAAGGCCTCAGAAGAGTTGGTCAGGAACTGCAGTCCACTCCTGCTGGGGATGTCCATTTCTCCCAGCGTGTGTATGGACCTTATCCATGGATGGCCTCATCCATGACATGGTAACATTGTGAAGGACAGGGAGTGATCTGGGTTGGTAGGGTCTGTCTGGGCCAGGAGGAGACGCCAGGGGTCCCGTGATTGGCCTGAGCTCTCTGAATACCTGAATATAAAACCCAAGAGGCCGCTTTTGCTCTTAACTGTTATTGCTGCTTTGTGCTGGAGATGGAGAGTTTCCAACTTTGATAGGAAATTGTCCTGTCACGGTAGGAAGTCCTCAGAGGGCTGGTTGCAGCTCACCCCCCCCCCCAGCTAACAGTAGACGGAGGTACTTCTTGACACATGGAGGCTGTAAAGCTGGAAGACAGGAAGTGTGCGAAGCTGGGAGACCGAGCTGCACATGAGCCCTGGAAAACCTGTAAACCAGCACCTATTTAAAAATATTTCAAGGTTTGAACCTACAGTGATTCATGAAGCTGCCAGGGAGAGAGAGGGTCAGGGCGTGCCCAAGAGACAAGACACAGCTGATGAGGGCATCTCCCCACTCACAGCCTGGCAACAAGGGAGAGGGGCGGGTGGCACCTTCTATACTGAGTACCTGGTGACAGTCACAGATAGCACCCGACCGTCCTGAGGTTTGCTTCCCTTTGCCCTTCTTCCAGGACCTGATGAAGGGAGCGAGGTTTTTGTTTGGTTTGACTTGATTATTTTTAAACAGGAGGCAAGGTCTCACATAGCCCAGGGTGACCTCAGACTCACTGTAGAGCTGAGGATGACCTTGAACTGCTGATCCTCCTGTCTCCACCTCCCAAGTGCTGGGATTAAGGGCTCATGTCACCATGTTTGGCTTGAGAGCAAGGTTTATAAAACAGTCTACCGTGTCCTTGGCACCTAGGTTTTAGCTTTGTAATTACATCCCAATGGGGTTCTGAGGTACTCGTAGAGGAGCCTGGAGAAAGAACGCATTGTATTTGACGTGATTTTTCTTGTTAAGTGGATTTTAATTTGTGAGAGCTGTTCTTCCAGGAACTCAGTTAGAAGGAACAGGTGATTAGTTGACACTTAGTTCGTCATGAAACCACAGCCGAAACCAGGCAGTACTCAGCTTTGCAAAAGTGCTGGTGTGGACCTACTTTAAAAGGCCCGTCACGGGCAAAGGTCTTGTCAAGGTCTTTCCTGTGATGACAGGATTAACAAGAATTTTGGGGGCTATGGAGATGGCTTAGTAGTTAAGAGTACTTGCCACTTATCATGAAAGGCCTCTTGGGCCAGAGACTGCCAAGCGTGACTCCCCAGAACTCAAGTAAAAAGCTGAGCATGGCCACGAATGCTTGTGGCCCTAGTCTGCTGAGGGGGAGTTGGGAGGAAGACAGGGCTTTCTGTACGGGAGAGACAGATGCAGATAAGCCGTAAGAAGATACCCAACATTCTCCTCTGTATCTGCACACATGTGCAGACACCACACAGAACACAAACGACACACACCATGCACCACACGCATACAAAAATAAATAAATCATAAAAATAAGATGTTAAAAATATTTTTCAAATATTCAAAAAACTCTTAGTAAGTGTTGATTCTCTCATCCTCGGTGTGGGGTGCTTTGAAGGGGTCAAAGTCCATGACAGCTTCCCCACACTGGTGTTTTGGGCCACGGTGTGGACTTGCAGGCGGGAAAGGTGGCTGTTTCTCAACACGGGATTCCCTGGGCCCCAGCTGCGCATCCTCCCCAGTGAAATCACAGCTGTCTCTCAACCTGCAGCCTGGGCTTGTTCCTCTGCCAGCACAAACCTGCCTGGGCCACATAGCCAGGCGTCCTACGGGCGTGGATAACGGTAAGGCCACCCAAGAGTAGGAGATCTGGGTCTATCACATGATCTGGGTTGGAGAAGACACACCAAGCCAGCTCCAACTCCTATGTGAGTGACAGCCATCTCTTGAGACAGAATTCGAGGACGTTCCCCGTGGAACCCAAGACCCACTGTGGTGACGTGCTCTGCACAGTCCTGTCAGGCACACAGTGTGAGCTCTCCTCCCGGAGGTAGTGCTCCGGAGTAAACCACTTCTCGCTTGTTGTCTCCCAAGTTCTACCGTTGGCTTTCAGCATCCTGGTGTGAACCTCTGAGTTCACCACACTCTCAGCTCCCCGAGCCTCTTGGAGGTTTACATTCACACCTTTCATCACATTTGGGAACTTTTCAGCCATTTTTCTTCAAATATTCTCTCTATGCACTTCCCCCATCCTTTGGTAACTCCTTGGAAGCATATATCCATCGTTTGATGATGACCTCAGGGCCTTTGGAGGCCTGTGTCCATCGTTTGATTGTGTCCCCAGGACCCGTGGGTTCTCCCCATTTCCTTTGGATCTTTTCCTTCTGCTCCCGTGACCTCATCATTTCCAGGCTCTAGTCCCCAGGTCTGTGGGCTCTTCTGCCTTTGAAAACCTCTAGTGACACTTTCTCCTGCTTTCCTTGAATGTTTCTTCTTGTTGCTCTTGATATTTCGGTCACACACTATTCAACTTTCACGTCTTTCTTTTTTTGGGGGGGTGGGTTTAGAGGTAGGGTTTCGCTCTAGCCCAGGCTGACCTGGAATTCACTATGTAGTTCCAGGCTGGCCTTGAACCCATGCCAATCCAGTCCTCTTACCTCTGCCTCCCAAGGGCTGGGATTAAAGGTGTGTGCTAACTACTACACTTACTGGCTTACTTTCTCTGTCTCCTTCGTATCCTGAAGACAGTTGCTGTGAACCTTTTTCTAGTAGACCTGCTGCTAGTCTTTTTAGGATCAGTTTTTGTTGGTATATGTAATATTATATATATATATATTTTGCCATTGGCTGAGGCACACTTTCATGCCTTGCAATGTTTCTTGTTATTGCAAACTTGTACGTTTGCATCTAGTGGTGTGTAACTATGAAAGTCGGTTTCTCTTCCTTCCCCTGGGCTTACTGCCTTCTTTTTATCTTTTGGAATTGCTGCGGGTTGTCTGTGATAGTTGCGATAGTTTTGAATGTGAAATGTCCCCTGTAGCCTCAAGTGTTTGTGATTAAGCCTCATCCTCAGCCCCCAGCTGGAGGAGGTGGGTCACTGGGATCAGACCTTGAGGTTGATTGATCCAGCTCACGGGGTGTTCAGTCTAGCTCACTCTTGCTGCTATCTCCCGGCTGTTGTGAGGAATATGAGCCAGTGTCTTGCTCTACCTTGCTTTTCCTGCCACGATGCAACTTCCCCTTGACACTAAGCTGAAATGAACTCTTTCCTCCCATAAATTGCTTTGGGTCAGGTGTTTGGCCCCAGCAATGAGAAGGTAACTAATATCTGTTGCTAGCTTGTTTGGCTTGGTGCATGCATGGACCATACTGAGGCACACCTTTGGGTGTGTCTGTGAAGGCTTTTCTAGGGAGGATTACCTGAGAGGGTGAGACGTGCCCTGAATGAGGACAGCACCGCCCATAGGCTGGGGTTCTATGTCTTCTCTGAGCCTTGATGTCGTCACTGTAGATAGCTGCATTGGAAGGTTCTAGCTTTCAGTGTCTGGTTCCCTGATGGGAAGCAAGAAAGATGTACCATGCCTAAAGATCCCCTGAAGTCCCTTCAGCCAGGAGGCAGGGCTGCCACAGGACGACAGGAACCAGAAGCAACAATCTCGTGACCAGAGCCCAGAGTTCTAGGTGATGGAGGTCGGGTTCTCTTCACCCAACAAGCTTGGCACAGGCTAGAGCCAAGCTTGACCAAAATTAACCAGTCTACCCTCTGAGAAGTCCCCTGGAAGTGCAGGTTTCAGTAGGCAGCTGGGTTCCAAAGTACAATGGCAGCAAGCTTGCTGTCCGAGCAAGAGATGCCTTCTGCTCTTCTCTCGGCCGTCTTCCCAGAAACCTTCAGGCATTTTTTACATCTCACGGAGATGGAGAAAAAGTGTGAGCCTGCTGACCTTCACTTCTGTATCTATGTTTTCCTTTCAGATGTCACTATTAATTTCTTTGAATTTTATTTATTCTTTGAATTTTATTTAAACTGAAGGGGATTTTTTAATCTCATAGATTCATATCATGCTTGTGAGTGTAGGAACATCAATCATGTTGAAAGAGAATAAATTTTACTTTCCTGTCTGGGCTACCAGAAAATATGAATGTATTTAATATTCCATCTCTTTGATTAATGGAAAATAACAAATAGACAAAACACATCAATGAAAAACACTGACTACATAGAGACAGTCGTAAAGTCGTCTGTGTAAATGCTTGGACCTCTCACTGAAGTCGATTTTTGAGCACAAGGGATTAGTCACCTTCTAACAAGAAGCTTCAATGTTAACTTATGGTTTTTTAAATTTTAACCTTAAATTTTCTTTAAATTTATTATTTTTTTTTTGAGACAGGGTCTTACTCTAGCCCAGGCTGATGTGGAACTCACCCAGTAGCCCAGGCTGACCTCAAACTCATGGCGATCCTCCTTCCTCAGCCTCCTTGTCTGCACCAACACAGATGGCTCAACTCCAGTTTTAATAACTGATTTATCTTGATGAATTGGTGTATTCTTCTACTTCTATTTATAATTTCACAGTGTACAGCTTCAATTTTAAAACCAATCATGGGACAGGGAAGAGGAAAATAGGGGAAGTGGAAACATCAACACATTATTCCCTTATTAAGTGTATCTAATTATGGATAGCCCAGGTTGGCCTTGAACTCATGATCCTCCTGCCTCCGCCTCTTCAGCAATATCCTACCAGCGTGTGCCACCACAACCAGCTCTAATTATGGATAATAATAAAAAAAACAATCATGAAAGCAGCAGCTAAGTCATCAGAGGTTCTCAGAACCTGCCGGGTCTCCCGGCCTATGGAGAGGAATGTTCCCGTAAGCTCATACTTTAAGATATTATCCGGTTGCACAGAACAGACTGGAAACCGCAGGAGCAACCAGCTCCGACTGGGTTTAGCCTCTATTAGCTTAAAAGCCATTTCCAACCATTTTACTCATCCCTTAGGGAGTTTCCGTTTTGCATCTTTAAAAAAAAGGCTTAGAAATAGAGCCATGGAGAATTTAGAAGCAATTTTCTAAACTTTATGTAAATTGAAATATCTCACACTTCCCAGTTCTTCACTCTGAGAGGTGCTAGCGGGTCTCTGGGCCTCAGGTGACAGGCCCTGTGAGGTCCCAGTGTGGAATCTGATCTTGCTGAAATCAAAGGAGTCAGCAGGTATGTGTGGCCGACAAGTCCCACTAATTTCCCTGGGTCCCAGGGGCCCAGAGGACCATCCCAGCCATGGTGACCAGGACTCAGTCACTCCGTTGACTCTCCATTTGGGGCTCATGATACCAGCTGGTTCATTCTGTTTGTCTCTTAGCCCTGCTCCTGTGAGAGGGAGGTGTGTCCCCTGTCCTTTCACCCACAGAGCTGGGACCTTGCAGCCCTTCTCACTGCCTGTGAAGAGTTCCAGAACTTTCCCACAGGCTCTGTGTTTTCTTCCAGAAGATCCCCTCCAGCGTGAATGGAAACCAGGTTTCCTACCTGTGTGGATTTCTGCACGCTGCCATAAACTGCTGCACCCAGAGAAACCAGGTCTCTCCCACCCACCCCCAGTCTAGCAGCCAACAGCCCCATGCAAGGGAGCTTTAGGAACTGCGGTGATGAATCCTACAGTTTCCAGCTTCCCAGTGCCTTTGTGAGCAGGCTTCACCTGTCAGCCTTCAAATCCATGTTCCCGCCCATTTTCCAGGTGGCAGCTTCGTTTCTGAAATGTTGGCTTCCATTTGGAGGATGTTTAGTGAACATGCAGCACACTTTCTGAGACTTTTTCTGTTTTTATTTTATTTTATTTATTTTATTTTATTATTTGCAAGCAGAGTGACAGACGAACACCAGGGCCTCCAGCCACTGAAAAGGAACTCCACATCATGTACTCCTTTGTGAACCTGGCTTTACGTGGGTACTGGGAAATTGAACTCAGATCATTAGGTTTTGCAGGCAAGTGCCTTAACCACTGAGCAATCTCTCCAGCCCATGAATCTTTATTTCTGAATGTCCTTTCTTCTAAGATCCTAATTTTTTGCACGGAGCCTTGGGGACAAAGTTACCCTGAGACAGCATTGTGTTCAAGGTGTATTGCTAAAAAAGAATGACAGAAAACTAGAATAAATTTATTTTATGCATATGTGTGGTATATGTGCATGTATGTATGTCCAGATGCACACCCCCTCCATCAAGGGAATGATTCCAGTGTTCTCCTCTTGTGCCCTTTGTCGCAGTCAGCTTTCTAGTTGCTGCGCAGAAAGAACCCAAGCAAAAGCGGCTTGTGGAGGAATGGGTTTATTTGGCTGACGGACTCGAGGGGAGACTCCATCCTGGCAGGGAAAACGATGGCATGAGCAGAGGGCTGGACATCACCTCTGCCACAGCACTGCAAACAGTGGCAGGAAGGTGTGCCAAACACTGGCAAGGGGGAGCTGCTTATAACCCCCATAAGCCCGCCCCAACACCACAGCTCTACTGAGGTTCTAATTCCCAAATTGCCATCAGCTGAGGATCGATCTATCAGAACACATTCATTTGTTTGTGGGGGACACCTGGATCAAACCATGACACCCTCTTACCTCATTTCCTTGAGAGGGGGTCTCTCACTGAACCCTGAGCTCACTCCATATTTCAGACTGTCTGAGCAACAAGCAAGAGAGATACCCCTGTCTCCATCCACCTCAACTTTGGGGTTATAGGTGTGCATAGCCAAGCCTGGTTTTTAAAATTATTTTTATTTATTTGCAAGAGGAGAGAGATGAGAGACTGGGCATGCCATGGCCTTAAGCAGCTGTAAACAAACTCCAGATGTTTGCACCACTTTGTGCATCTGGCTTTCCGTGGGGAGTGGGGAATCAAACTCGGGTTGTTGGGCTTTGCAGGCAAGCACCTAAACCACTGAGCCATCTCTCCAGTCCAAGCCTTATTTTTCAACTTGGGTCCTGGGACTCAAGTCCTCATTCTTACACAGCCAAGGCTTTTACCTACTGAGCCATCTCTCCAGCCCCCTAAATAAATATTTTCAAATTATTCTAACTAACTTCATTTCATCATTTTATCTTATCTATTTTTTTAATTAATCACAGAAATTTCCATTTTAAAAACAGCAGCTGCCGTTATGGGTACAACTAAGTCAGTTAGTACAGCTCTATGTGTAAGACATGTCTGATTTTCTCTCTGTCCTGATAGAGGACAAAGTTGAGCCTCAGTGAGACCTTGAAGGACTTCTGTCCACCAGGTGCGCTTGGACAAGCTGGCCATTGTGTGTGTGTGTGTGTGTTTCTCCATTTGCAATTGGGGGTGCCATTGTATTTCCTCAGAGAGCTCTCTGACCCCCAGTGAGGCCACGTGGACAGCCTTCCCTGGGCCCCTTAGCCTAGGGGCATGAGTCGCACTACAGAGAGCCTTTCCTGAGCAACAGACAGCCGGGCTGGGCAGTGTGGGCCCGGCTCTGCCTGAGGTGCACCTGACTTTCAGCACATACACCTGCCCAAATCCTAAACTTGGTCCTGTTTTAAAAACTTGAGATTTGTAGAGCCTGTTTCTCTTGCATGAGAAAGCCAAACTAAAGGCTCCTGCCATTGGTTAAAAATGTCTAGGGGGGAAAAATGTCTAGGGAAGGATATAAAAAAAAAGTTGCCTAAAATTTGGCTTTTCCCAGCTACATACCTTTGAGACCATTAAATAATAAACTAAACTGCTTTCCTTTAATAAGTTTTAAATTATTTGAGCAAATTGTAAGTAAAGGACTTCAATATTTGACTAGTTTCATTTCTCAAAATACTACTTTTTGCCATCATTGGTTTAAAATTATAGACAAGAATATATGTATGTACACAAAACATGTTAAATAAGCAGCATTTTTAGCTTTTGAAAGTTGAATGTCATAAAATGACTAAAATGTAATTGTGGAAAATGATGTAAGCGTCTCTCTTCCTTTCCTCCCCTCCCCTCTACTGCCTGGCCGAGTCTCCTGCCTGCGCAGGGAAGTGTCTCCAGGGTTACCATCTGACTGCTCACCTCAGCCAGTTCACCTTCCACAAACTTAGTACATTAAGGCCTTTAAGTGCTTTGACTTTCTTTGGAAGGAGACCCAATAAAATGGCTATAACGTCATCAGCACACCTTCAGTCAAACCAGACAGCCGAGTTGTTGTGACATTCTTCTCTTACCTCGGGTACAGAGGGCCTGGAGCGTCTCCATGGCTCTCAGCGCCGCTGAGGCAGCAGTTTCCTTTCCTTCAGAAACCTGCGCTCTGGGAGCTGAGCTCAGGAGTCCTGCGCCAGCTGATCTACATTATTCATTTTCTTCGCAATTACAGGACACTCTGGAGACGTATTTCCAGTTCTCAGCAAATCAAACTGTGACTTTGACACGCTCTGGGGGTGAGGCTAATGCAGTGTGTGGTTGTCCTGTTTTTGTGTAATTTCCCCTCTGCTCCCCGCCCCATCCCTCCCAAGACCCTGCCACCGCCTCACGTAGCCTGTCCGGTATCCCCTCCTCTCATCCTCCCCTGTTTCTGGAACCACTTTCCCCCTTCCCACACAGCTGCACTGTCGTCGATGGCTGACGAACCACTGGCTCTAAGGGGCTGGCCTGCTGGAGCCCAGGGATCTGTGTTTCTGGGTTGACAGGAGTTCTTCACTAACAGAAACAAGCAGCACACCCTGCTCCCAGCAGCACCCCAGAGCCTGAGGAGGTGCCCCATGGGTGCCGCATCTGAAAGGAGGAGGTGTATCTTCCAGCATTAAAAATCCTCGTATTTCATAATAAAACGCTGGAGTCACTTCTTAGTGTTTCCAGTGGAATCTAATTACCATGGTGATCTGACTAGCTGCCAGCCTTCAAGAGCACACGAAAGTGCAGCTTTTATGGGCATGCAAAACTTTGCTGGCATTCTCTACCTCAGCTTGTGTTTCAGGCTGCCCTTCCCTTTCCCCACCCTCCATCATCCCCTCCCATCCTCACCCCTCCATCCTCACACCCCCTCATCAAACCCCTTGGAGGGTTAAGCTGATAACCAAGAGGCGCTTCTTCATTATTTTTGTTACAAGTAGTTTATTCATCACCATTACAGTCTTAAGATTAAAAAATCTGTTCATGAATTGAAATTCAGTTTTAAATGTCATGCTTCGTTACCATAAACTTGTTTGCTTTAGTTATCATTGCAGTAATAGCTAATCTATACTTGATTATGCTCTTTTTGATGAATGAAAGTTAAACATAAGAAGTAAAATGGTTGTACATGGGATTTTGTGGTGGTATGGGTGCCCTCCCCCACACCTACATCTGGGAATGTTGGGGGCCCTGGCTCTGTGTCACGATTCTCTCTAGCTTGCAGTCTTACAAGCAGAAGGCAACATTTCCACACAAATAGCCATAAAAGATACAAACAGAGAGACTTGCTCTCATTATGCCACTGAGCCTTGTCCAAGTGGTACACCAGGAACCAGCTGGTGACTGCTGGGAAAACTCATTTCTGTTGACAGTGTGAAGAAGTCCCCACCACACAGCATCAGAGAATGACCCTCGTTGAGGTTCACCGGACTGTCCAGGCTCTCCTGGGAGTCATCCTTCATCGAAGAAAAAAGTAGAGGGAGGTTTGGGCCTTGAGGAAACCCTCCTCAGGGAACAGAGCAGCGAATGGAGGGTGTGAAGGGCTGAGGGACTCTCAGGTGGGTCACTGGAGGAAGGAGTCCCTGGTCCAGATGGAATGATCTATTAAAACCTTCCGCCACACCCATGTCCCGCTGAGTGTTCACAGCTCACTTATGGAGGCCTGGAAGAGGCATGAGGTCATCTCCCAGCGTAGCAGGCATGATGTGCTACATAACGTCTCATAGCTGGGACAAAATACCTGATGATCCCTTCCTTCAAGGGAGGAAAGGTTTATTTCAGCTTACAGTTTCAGGCTGCAGCCCCATCATGGCATGCTGGCTGGAGCCTGAGGCGGCTGATCACATCCAGTCCACACCCAGGAAGTACAGAGTGATGAATGCCGTTCCCAGCCAGCACCCACTTCTCTTTTATACAGCCCAGGACCCACCCGTGGAACGGACCCACCTCAGTTAGCCTAGCCATGATAACCCCCCACCCACCAGCACAGAGGCTGACCTGATCTACATAATCCCTCACTGGGGATTCTGTGGTCAACTATCGTTCACAATCCCTACAGATGGCTGAGGTGCTCTCGGGTGGGAGCCTTGGGGGGAGCGGGCTAGGTGTGCCCTCTTTCAGCACCAGGATTCCAGAGTTCCTCAGACACTCTGACTTCTTTGGGTTCTAGATCATTCCTACTTCCGGAGGTCAAAGTGAGGCTTGCAGGCACCCCCAGGTGTTTCCTGTGGGTGTCCACAGGGTGGTGTCTTGCATATCTGAGGCCCCGAAGCTCCCTGAGAACAGGCGCACTGAGCCAAGCATATTCTGAAAAAAGCAGTGGGCATGGCCGCTGAGACATGCTCCTAGGGTCTCTCACAGGCCACACACCAAGGAAGTGCTCTGCAAAGTCCATCACGAGCTATGATCCCAGCACTCAGGAGGATGAGGCAGGATGACCCGGGACCACATAGTGAGACCCTGCCTCAAACAACCAATCACCCACAACTCCCTGCAATTCCTCTTTCAGCCTCTGCGGTCAGCTTTCATAACTAGAGACTGAAGACAGAGAACAGACAGCTGGATGAAATTTATCAGCCACAACTTGATCCCTGCTCCACCCTCCTGGCTTCCTTACATGGGGCCTGAATGGTGATGTTGAGGGTCTATGTCTTCCTCTTCCCACCCTGTGACAACGGAGGACTCTGTCTTCTCACTCGCCCAGCTTCTCTGCCAGTGCTCACTGCGGTCTGGAGTCCAGCTCCCAAGCTCCCCTGCACCTTGGCTTGGCTCAGCTGGAATTCAGTGATCAAGTCACTTGCTCCCACCGCCACCTCTGTGCTTAAAGTCCTCCAGAACCTTCTCCATGTTGATAACATTTTCTAAAATAAAATAATAACTGAAGAATGCCACCCTTTGCGAATATGACTTAATCTTTGCAAAGACAGTCCCGTCTTCTCCAAGCACACCCTGTCACTGTCTTCTCCCCAGTGTCCCCTGCACGGACCCGCAGTGGTCTTCGCCAGAGCATTGGCTGTGCTGATGGAGGCCAGGACCCATGGTTGAGCGAATGATTGTCCCCACTTAGGACTGCTTCGCCTCTGTCCTCAGCTGCGTGCAGATGTCGGGCCTGAACTGTGACTGTCCAGCCTGCTCTGAACAGCCTTCACACTACCCTAAGGAGTGCAATGCAGCGTGTATGGGGTTGGGGGTGTCCCCTACCTTTGCTGTTCTACTTTTCCTGGGGAGAGGCACAGAAATTTACCTATTCAGCCCAGGTAGGGAGGACAATGACAGACCAAAGAACAAGTCCACCTTAGTGAAGCAACGAGTTTGTTAGAGCAAAGTCGGCTACATCTCCCCAAATCCCCACCAGCAGGCTGGTCCCCTCAGTACCTCCAGCTTCTTCATCAGCCATGGCTCTCTGAGGTTCCACGGTGTCCTGATGGAATGGTGTGCCTGCAGATCCTGAGGGACTCGCGTGAGCAGCACTACCTTTGCTGGGTGGCAGGTTCTAGGCTAGCCTGAGCTACCCGGTGACGCTGTCAAAAACCAAAGCCT
>PVHP010028499.1:0-23080 GCA_004024765.1 Zapus hudsonius | reverse complement strand
ACCTCCTACTTCTGCCTCCAGAGCGCTGAGATTAAAGGCTTGTGCCACCACTCCTGGAAACTGTCAGCACTTAAGTGTTGTAAAATCTATGTTGAGTAAGAGTTCCTTCCTCAAGGGACATTGCTACCTATTTTAAAGGGGAAAAAAGCAGTGCATTTTAGCTGCATGGGAGATATTTATATTGTGTTAGAACAAATTGGAAATGTGTTGTTGTATTCATTTGGAAACTAGGTGTGCCATTGAAGAACCAGACAGACTCCATCTTGGAGATAAAAGCCATTTTGTAACAAAGTTCTTTTTGATCTGACTGTACCTTGAACTTGCCTGGAATTTCTCTAACTGTGCTCTACTCCTCCCAAGAATCTCTCCTCTTTAACTATGCTATCACTCTCCCTGGAATCTAAGTTACTCCCCTCCTTGACTATGATAAACCCATGCCATCCAGGGAAATATGCTAATTTTTAATTAACCATGTATCATGGTTTGATCCAGGTATCCCCCACAAACAAATTAATGTGTTCTGAATGATCGATCCCCAGCTGATGGCAGTTCAGGAATTAGAACCTCGCTAGAGCTGTGTTCTTGGGGGTGGGCTTATGGGGTTATAAACCAGCTTCCCCCTTGCCAGGGTTTGGAACACCTTCCTGCTGCTATTTCCATTGCTGTGGCGGAGGTGATGTCCACCCCTCTGCTCATGCCATCATTTCCCTGCCATGATGGAGTCTCCCCTTGAGTCTGTAAGCCAAATAAACCCATTTCTCCACAAAAAAAAAAAATGTTGGAAGGTAGTTGTTGTCTGAGCCAATTCATTTTTTCATAAAATTTACTAGGCAATTTATGATTTATCATTGTAGTTTCCATTGCTTTCATGAAGTATCTTTTGCAGGTTTGGCTTTGTGCTTAAGTAATTGTAAAGTTGATTAGTCTTGTGGAATATTTTAATTGCTCCATCAATTATGATGGATAACTTTGCTGGGTACAGTAGTCTAGGTTGGAATCCATTCTTCTTTAGGCCTAGAATTGCTTTGTTTCAAGCTCTCTTGGCTTTTAAAGTTTCTATGGAGAAGTCTGACGTGATTCTGATGGGTTTTCCTTTATAGGTGAGTTTCCTTTCTCTCGTTGCTCTAAGGACTCTCTCTTTATCCTCAATGTTTGGCATTGTAACTAATATATGTCTTGGGGTGTTCCTCCTTTGATCCAATTTGTTTGGGCTCCTCCATATCTCTTTTGGTTGTACAGGACTATCTCTTGCCAAGTATGGAAAGTTTTCTTGAATGATTCTGTTGAAAATATTTTCTGTGCCCCTCGTTTGGTTTTCTTCTCCTTCTGGGATCCCCATGATCCTGAGATTAGGTCTTTTTATGGTATCCCACATTTCCCTTGAGTCTTGTTCACTTGCTCTTTTGATTTTTTGTCAAGTTTCTGATTTCTCACAAATTCTCCTGTTTTGTCTTCCATGTCTGAGGTTCTGTTTTCCCTGTGATTGATCCTGTTGGTAAGAGATTCTAGGGATGTTCTTATTATTTCAATGTGGTTTTTGTTTTCTGCAACTTCTTTCTGGGTTGCTTCTATCATCCTGTTGAGATGTGATTTCATTTCAAGGTTTGATTTAATTACTTCTTCCTGACAGTCATTCTTATATTTTCAGATGTCTTCGGTTAATTTGGAGAGCTGGTTTTTGATACCTTCAGTTTGTTGGCTTGTCTTTAGTTCTGATATGTCTCTTCTGACGTCCTTTTGGTTCTCCTGTAATATATTAAGCCTGGTGGCAAAGCTAATGAACTGACTTTGCACCCATTCAATATGTTGGTCCATCTTTTCTTGCATGACTAACATTAAGTTCTCCTTAGGATCTGTGCCAGTATGATCGGGGTTTCATGTCGTGTCATCCTGGTCCTACTTCTGCTCTCTCAATTTAGTGGTGTTGTTGTTGTCATTTGGTGCAGTTTCCTCAGCTGGTATAATATTCTTGCGTTGAGGTCTGCCCATTTTGATTCCACTTGAGGTGGTTGGCAGAATGCCTTTGAGATATCTGCAGAGGTCAGTGGGTGTGGGGGATGGCAGAGCGCAGTGGGGCAGTTTCAGTTGTTGGGGCTGTGGGGGTTGTGGTTGTGGGGAGGGATAGCGTAACCCTGGATGTCGTGGATACGGGGGGTGGGGCCAGTAGATTAGGCAGGCCAGGGGGATAGGCCCACAGAGGTCTGCATTCCCAGGGAATAGGGTTGGCGGGGAGAGGGGCGGGGGTGAGTCTGCTGAGATCCCTGGATCTAGTGTTGCTGGGATCTCTGGGCGCAGATAGAGGGGCTGATGGGTTCCTCAGGCACAGAAAAGGAGTGGAGACGTGCTGGAGGCAGGAGGGCTGGGGGAGGGGCTACGAAGGAGGCCCCAGTCCAACCGTGAAAGAAAAAAAACAAGAAAGCTGTGTAGGGAGGGGGAGGGACGGAGCAGACATGCTGGAGGCTGGAGGGCGAGGGGAGGGGCTACGAAGGAGGCTGATGGAGAAAGAATATTAATATAAGGAATAAAATAAAAAGAAAACAACAAAAAGTAGAAAAAGAAAGACATGCTAGTGCCCAGGAGGGGCGGGATAGACAGAGGGCGGGACGGTGGGGGCCGAAACACAAGGAAAGCCGAAGGAAAGCCTCAGGCGCTAGCGGGCAGAAGCTGCTCTGGCACAGCCTGCCTGGACGACTCACTGCCTCCTGTGAGCGCTGTTCCATGCTGGCGCCTTCCAGTCATGCGGATCCTGTGCTCGGAGGTGCCTGGAATTCAGGGGGCAGTCGCAGCTTGTGTCCACGATCTGGATCCCTGCTGAAAACACTGGCCCTTATTTCCTGAGGTGTATGGCGTGTCTGCTAGTCAGCCATCTTCCCTGGAAGTCAACACATAAGTCTTCCTCCTCACTATTATCCAGAGGTTTTAGCGCCATTCCCTGACCCAGTGCCATTTCCTATTAAAACCATGCCTAAGCATAAGAAAGAATTTTAGGAAAACATAGCCCATCTCAGAGAACAAATTCAATTAGAGAAAGAGCATCGAGAGTTAATTGACCAACTAAACAATTTAAGAACAGAAATTTCTAAAATAAAAAATAAAAAACCTCCTTATTTGCAGCTACTTTAAAGAATAAAAATCTTTCCTTTCTGATACTTTCACGAGATAAACAGGCTGATCTTTGGCCTTTGAGCTCCCAGGCCCCGAGGCAAAGGTTGTGGAAGGCAGTGTCTTTAGGTATGCTCAGCAACTTGCTCCACTCTCTCGCGTCTCTTGTTCCTGTCATTCTCAACCTTTCTCTAGGGCCCTTGCTGTGACTGACCCATGGGCAGGAAAAGACAGGAAGGTATTATGGAAATTTCAAGACATTCAGTGCACTACGAAGATATCAAACATAAGAATTCAGGGTATAGTAGAAGGAAGAAAATTTCACTAAGGGCACCACAGATATTTTCAACAAAATCATAGAAGAGAATTTCTCAGAAATAGAGAAAGTGGTGCCAATGCAGATACAGGAAGCATTTAGAACATCAAACAGACAGAACCATGAACCAACCTCCCCTCATCATATTATAATTAAGCAACTGAACACACAGACCAAAGTAACCTATAAAGGCAAGCCCATCAGGATAACTACAGATTACTCAATAAAAACCTTAAAAGCCAGAAAGGCTTAGAGTGATGCATTACCAAATCCTGAAAGATAACTGTCAACCAAGGTTAGTATATCTGAGAAAGCTATCCATCACAATTGAAGGAGAAATAAGGACTTTCCATAACCAAAACCAGCTAAAAGAACATAGGTTACAAAGCCAGCTCTTCAGAAAATACTTGAAGACTGTTGAGAAAGGAAAACACCCACATGAGAAAACAGGAAAAAAAAAACCATATTCAAGTAATACAAGAGATGTTAATTCAAACATTGCTTATATTTCTTTTGCAAGTACCACTTTGTGCATCTGGCTTTATATGGCCCCTGGGAAATTGAACCCAGGTTGTAGAGCTCTGAAAATAAGTTCCTTTAACTGTTGAATCATCTCTCCAGCCCCATTGTTTTTATATCACTTGCATTGTTGTAAATAAAACACATTACATGGTGATGGATGGTTTAAAATGGAAAGTTCCCTCCGAGTCCTCAGTTTTCATTGACACTCATCTTTCTATCTTAATTATTTTTCCTTATTTTTAAATGGAAACATAGCTTAGTTTATCAGTAGCCGACAGAGATTCATTAAGTAATCTTGAAAATTCCCATTAGTTAAAATTCAGTTGTTTTTGTATTCTTTGTTCTTTCTGCTCCCTTTAGAGAAGTGTCAAGAAGGCCTTGCTGTTTGAAGGGCTAGAAATAGTTTTCAACTCCTAGGCTCTTCAAAATGCACCAGGCTGGCAGGGAACCAGACATCACACCTTCACAATCCAGGGAGAAATGCATTATTTTCCACGTCTTGCCTTGGAGTCTAGGGGTAGGATATGTCTTTCTCCACTAGTTCCTGCCATCTGCCAGAGAAAAAGCACCAGGAGAAAGACTTATAGTACAGGTAATGAACTTTTTTTTATGCAAAGGACCAGATAGTAAGTATTTTAGGCATTGTGAACTATATAACTTCTCTTATAACTACTTAGCACTAAGTTGTAGTGCATAAACAGCCACGTGTAAATAATGAATGAATGTGATTTTATTCTAATAAAACTTTATTTCAAAAGCAGGTGGTGGGACCAGATTAGGTTTATAGGTTATATACAGATTGTTTACCCTTGTTTTTACAGTGTTATAAAGGACAATAGTGCTATTTCTAGTGTCTGGTAATGCTATGGACATTCTTCTCTATAGTTCACACCTTAGAAAGTTTTCTATTTCTACCTACTCTAGTCTATCTTTTACATTGAAATATTTTTTGAATTTAGATAATGCATTGAAAGTAGAGAAATGTATGTATTCTTTGTCTCTTCAAATGAAAAATTAACAGAAGGAAAAATAGGTTTAGACAAAGAAATGTCACATATTTTGAAATTTCTTTGTCAGAACTAAGAGAGAATTGACAGAAAAGCAGCTGTCTTTCTATACTAGTCCTGCTGTGTAATTTGTGTTGGATAAAATGAGCACTGGTTGATCAGAACAGCATTTGATCTTTGTGTTCTTTGTTTAATGTTGCTTGGTGGAAAACCACAATGGAAAGAAAAGCAATAAGAAATTAACCAGGTATCAGACAACCATTGCATCACTGTCAAATTTTAAGTGTTTGGAAAGGTTTTCAGAGCATATATCTTTCATCATGAAACTTTGGGAAACAAAACCAACTTAATAGTCTTTTCTTGTTTCAAAATGAATTTTTGCCTACCAGTTTATTTTTTAAAGGATTTTTACAAAACCCTTATAGTCTAGTGAAAAATGTAAATGCATTAATGCATATAAGAACATAGATAGTATTTTTAATGTTTCTAAGAATAACTCTTAAACATTCAATGCTTGAAAAAATTTATGTCATGTCTAAGAAAGTATTTTTCACCCCAAGAATTTTTCTAAAGATTTTATATTTTTTAACAGCAGTATTAGTTTCACAACAAAATTGAGGGGAAGGTACATAGATTTCCCATGACCTCAAAGTTTAAAATTTTCAATAAGTATCATAAGGATTTGAGACATAAATTTTATTTTTAGTAAAGATTTATGCCTTTCAATTTGATAAGAATGTGGTGACCAGTAATTTAAGACTGAGAAGCTATTAACTGAGGGACATATGGTACAGAAGTGAGAAGAAATTTTACAATGCATTTGGGGCATCAGTAAATGAATGAGAAAATGAAAGGATGTTTTCTTTTGTAAGAGTGCTTCTCTCAGACTGCTGATGTGTTGGGACTAGCATTGGATCAGGAATTAATAGAGTGTAGTGTAGTTCTACCTCACAGTTTCCTAGCTTGCAATGCTCAGGCAAATCTCTTATCTCCTTGCAATTTCAATTTTGTCATTTGTAAAATGAAATGTAATTCTGTGTGTGGATAGGAGTTGTTTATGTATGAGAAGAAACGAAAGCACTTTACAAACGCATGATAATCTTACCAGAGGAAGATAAAGTTCCAGAGAGTAGGCCCGGGCCTAATCTTCAAATTTAAGAAAAAAAAAAAAAAGCAAAACAAAACAAAACAAAAACCCACAATTGAATGGAAACATGGCACTGCTCTTACTCCCTAGGGCTAGATACAAAAAGTAGTTTAACAATCTCAAGTCAACTTGTTTTGGATTTATGCTATGCATAGTGACAGTTACTAATCTTTTCTCTAGCAAAATGAAGTCCAAACAAAATGGTGTCTATTTCTGCATTATGTTACTTAAAGGATGAATATAAACTAGCTTTCAGACATGGCAGCTTACCTTCAGACTGATGGCAAAATCAGTGACACAGGGTAGGGCTGGAGAATTCTTTACACTATCAAAAGACTCATTCGCTTAAGAGATCTCGTCCATAAACTCAATAGGTCACATTTAAAACATGCTACAACATCTATTTCTACAGAGCATAACAAGGTTTAGACCAAATGCTTTGCAATTTTCTATATCTAAAGTGTTGTGCTATTATTTTATACATGTGCATATGCAATACACACATGGTGGGACAAAAGTAACAGTCATATCAAGGTTTAGATACTTAATCCATGAAATCGCTATATTGAGAGTACATGTATGTTAGAGGAAATACATGATGAAAAGAAAAACAAAGTTGTAATATGGATGCTTTTATCATGGGGGAAGATTGTCTTTCTAGTGTCTGCCGGTCAAACTAGTTCTCTATGCTAGGTCAACTCAGGCCACTCTGTTCAGCAGTTGCCTCAGACAATTAGAGGCTGTCATCTGGACAGAGTCCTCATAGGTACTGAATTTCTGGGATCATGTTGATACTGTTAGACAGTATTAACAGTACAAAAATAGTGATAGATGTTAAGGGAAGAGAAACAGTGGATAAATTATTTCAATTATATGATATTGAACTCAATCCAGGGATTTCTTTGTTCTCTGATATCTAATAATTTGCCAGCCAAGACATAGACTAAGCATATAATAGTTTATTGTCTTAATTTAATTTAACTATTTAATTTAATTTAATTTAATGTCTTGCAGAATGATGAACCAGAAGGAAATACAAGCAGAGGTGGTCAGAAAGGAATTATGATGTTAGAACGTGACCAGAGTCCAAAAAACTACCCCCAATACAACTACTAAATTTTCTACCTAAGTTAAAGGGGATAAAGTAATGAGTAAGTAATGAACCATTGGGTTCAACCATGTAAAATTGTCATTACCATGATGGTCAGAAAAAAAATTGAACTTTAACAATATTAAAGGATCCTAACTTTCATATTCATGTTGGTATTATGTCATACCTTGCTATGTATAGATACTTGAATATTTATGTGTCTAACTACTCATGCTTCTTCTTGAGGCTCAAAAAGAATAATTTTGTAAAGAGATGAAGTGAAAATGGTATTCCTTACTATTATTTATAAAATATTTTTTTTAGCCAGGGGTGGTGATGCACGCCTTTAATCTCAGCACTCAGGAGGCAGGCGTAGGAGAATTGCCAGGAGTTTGAGGCCAGCCTGAGACTACACAGTGTATTCCAGATTCAGCTGCAAGATCCCCCCCTAGGAAAAACATCAACAACAACAAAAACAAAAATAACAATAAAATATAATTTTTGCTTACAGGGGCCATCAGTTCAGTTTCTTTCCAACATGGTTATATTCAAATATCAAAAACACATCTTGTGTTTCCAACTCAAGAAACTTATTAAGGAGTACATGTATATGCCACTTTAAAAATAAAACATACTTTAAAAAATAAATACTTGGAAACCGAGATTTAAAACAAAAGTTCTTGCAGAAGCCAAACCATCATCAGGTAACTCAAGTATGTTATTTTTCACTTCCTACTCAGCATCGTAGTTTCAGGTATTCAGTCATCACATACCAATGGGGTGAGTAGCCAAAAGAGAAGCTTCATAACTGAGACCACATTGTTTATTCTCATTCCTGAAGTGAGCCACACTTGAAAATGAGTAAACAACAGGTGCTGCTCAAGTTTACAATACAAGTTGGCCTTAGTGTTTAAATTTATTTTGTCCAAGATATTATATTTTACATTGTTTGTAAGCATTTCATACATCTACATGTATAATTATTAAAAGAAGAGTCTACATATATCATTAGTTCATCTGATAAGTAAACGTTAGTGACTTGTAGGAAAATATCTCTGGATTAGAAGAATAAGCTCTACTTATTATAAAAATAATTAAGAAACAATAAAGAAATATATAATAGTCAATGTCTATAGAATTCATTGCTTCATTGCTCATACTTTTCACTGCTCATCTAAATATCAGTGCTAACAATTTGGTAGATACAACCTCATTTTCTCTCTCTTTGCTCAAGCGTTCGGCTTTTATTCAGTTGTACTTTTATTTTTCAAGTCTAACCTCCTTCGAAATTCTTTCCTTCATCAGTTTAGACTATATGATCCCTCTCAGTGGTAAATTCAGGAACTTAGGCCCGTATACAAATATTAATGAAAAATCTCGTAAGATTCTCTAATTTAGCATTTCTAAAAGGTTGTCTCTCATAGGATGCCAGTATTTTAAGAAATTTTCATAGATTTGTCTCAAAGAAAAATTTGCTGTGTGAAACACACATGAGGAGCCCTGTACTCAGCGACAGTTACTGTTTCATTAGTGTAGGACTTTCGAGACACATTTAACATTTAATGTGAACAGTGAAGGGGTGGAAAAAGTGATAGTGTTCCATATTTCTAAATTTAGAACAAGTTACCCTATCCCACTCATCCTCTTATGGTATCTACTTGTTTTTTTTTTTTCTCTTAGAATGTAGTGTAAAAAACATTACATTCAGAGAGCAGAGTCTACAGTCTTCATTTCTTTTTAAAACACTTAGAATACATACAGGGAAAGTTCAAGGTACCCAATAAATATATGTTGATCACTTCATGTAGTTGATGGAAAATAAGAAGGAAGGGAAGAAGGAAAATATATTTAAAGAAAATATCTAATGCTTTTATCATGCCTTTTATTATGGTTTATTTATCTATAATTAAAGAGGTGTCTTGTACATCTTAAAATTACACAAAGCCATTATTGTTCAATATGGTGATAAGTCATTGCACAGGAAGGATCTGGTGATTATAAAATCACTAAAAGAACTTGAAAATTTTATTGATTAAAATTTTTACAGACAACTAAAAATCTATCCTAAAAGGGGTGTGTGTGAGATAAAACTTTATAAGCAATACTGTTATGACAGCTCATTTTCAGACGAGATCGGGCGCCTTCAGGGTGGTATGGCCATAGACTGACAGCTCATTTTCTATGCATGAATAGAGACTAATGGAAAGCTGTAGGCCTTCTTCTTTGGCTTAGCTGAAAATTTGCTCCATTTAATAAAATGTACAACATGAGAAAATATTATATCATAATTGTATTGTTGTCATTGCATACCTTTATCTGACTTCAATAAGATACCAAGCAAATAGATTTCATTCCATAATTTTTCTAATTCCTTCAAAAATCAAAAAATCTTTAAGACATAATTAAAGGGATTTTATTGAAATCCGATGCTGGTAATCCTTGCTAATCACTGTGCTAGTTATTGAGTTACAAAAGATGTGCCAGGATCTTGAGTAGAGAGACTGTAAGGAGGAAAGTCTTTTTGAAGCATTTGACCCTGTGACAGTGATACCCCTGCCCTTCTCAATCCAGTTCTGAGTTTGAAATTGGAGATAGTGGAATTTGTTTCCCCAAATAAAAGTTTAGCTTGAATATAAATATTTGAATGGCACCATACATTCAAAGTACCTTTCAAAATATTCTTTTTATTATAAAGATACAATATTTGTGATTTTATGTTGAGAGTATTTATTCATTAACATGCCTAGGCTAAGGAAAAAGTAATGTATTTGTAAATAACAACAAGGACATCTAGAAGATTTGGGATGGCTTTTCACAGTAGCACATAGTTTCATTTTGTAGTTGGTTTACAGAAACAATGTTACTTTGTTAATAGCATCCTTCCTGTGCTCTGACCCAATATGTGGCCTGGATCAGTCACTTAGCATTGTTAGGACTGGCGTCTCTTTACTCTAAAACCAAGAGGTCAGTCTGTCTTACCTTCAATATCCCATCCAGATAAATCTAAAAATGCACACATATTATTCCATGTGAAAGTGTATTGTAGACCCTTCCAGTCATCAATAGCTCTCTGCTCCTCTCCACATTACATAAAATATTGCTAGCTCTCAAGCATTATCATTCTATTTTGTTTAACACAGTTATAAGCTAAGCAACACGGCATAGTAAGTGAAACATTAATAGCAGCCCACCTGTGGGAGTTTGATTTTAAACATGAAATATATGAGTCTCCAATTGTTAGTGACTTTGAGACTATGGAGCCACTTTTCTCCAGTAAATTGATGCTTGATGTTGTACAGTCATCCAGCCCCAAGTGGATAGTACAACAAGAAGACTATTTGCTTCCATATTCCTAACCAGCCACAGAATTTCATGACAAATATTGGAAAAATGGCAACCAAAAAAATAAAACCAGAAGATACAGTCACCTTTCATTATTTGAATTAGTTATCTTTTGGAAATTTGCCATAAACACTAAATGAAAAAAATAACAAATTGTTACTCTTAATCATAATCATGTACAGAAATCAGTACCTGAGAGCCTTTGGTCATAACAGTTATATCAACCAATCAATGCATCACCTTATTTCACATATATTTCTGTTTGGTGATGCCTGATTTAATGTATTTGCTGATTCGTTGGTATATCAAAATTACACTCAACAGTAAATACCTGAAGGAAGATTATCTAACCCACATACTTTATCCATAAAGCTCATCATAACTTCCTTGTACCTAGAAACATTATACAATACCTCAGCATTGCTAATGGGAAACATTTTAAATGGTAAAATTATTTATCAAAAAGCATAGAAAAGAGAAGACTATGTCTAAAAATACCTATGAAAATTGCTGCATGTAAATTCCTGGAAAGAAGTCACAACTGTGGTCAACATCCTGATTACAATGCTGGTGGGGATGCCCACAGACAATTTATCTTGGGCTAAGTCCTTAAAGTGGCTATTTGTTACCCACCTCTGTGTGTGATCTAGCATCCTGTAACTATTAGGTAAATCTTTGGGATTGTATAAACTGACCCCCAGCTTCCACAAACCCAAAAGCTAAGAATGTTATCAGATAGCATCTGAAACCTGTTTTGCTAATACCTATCTACATGCTGTCCCCACCCATGGCTTTGAAGTGTTTTGATTTATGACTTTCCTTGTTCTGTTACTACAAAAACTTCATGAAACTGAACAATGTTAAATAATGAGATCTGGAGCAATCTAGATTTGTGTGTTCCTGGGCCATGGGATTTTTTGTCTTCAGAATAAAATATCTCATTCCTTTTGAGGTAAGAGCTGTGGTGGTGTTTTTTTTTCACTATTAGAGTTTAAAATTATTTGTAAACACTCTCATAAAATACTTTTCATGAATTAACATACTTGTAAATATGGACTCCATAAATAATTAAGATCAACTAGATGTATCACTTGTATATAAACTTCAAAATATGTAAAAGATAAAGTTCATCATTTCCTTTATATAAAGAGAAAACCATAGTTTTACTATGGTCAATTCATGGAAAATAAGGAGTGAAGTTAATATTTTCTTATAAACACAGAGTAAGAATAAGCAATATTTATAATTTATATACAAATAATATCTTCCTACATTTTTCACTTGATGAAGATGGTTTGTTTTAGAATCAAAAACAAAGAAACAGGAGTGGCTCCTAGGAAAACTACAGATGCCACAGGAACTTGAAAGCAATGATGCTTATGATATTTACTGATTAATACAAGTCTTTCTGCCACCTCCTTAGGATAAATCACATATAATTGCAAGGGTTACCAAGAGGAGTACAATGAGCAATTAAGAAGATGCATCACTTTTAATGCTTCAAAGCTTACATTCGATCAGGGCATAATTACAATTACTAAACCCATGGATTGAGTCAATATGGGGCTGCTGAGGCACTCACAGCTTTGAGAACTCATAAAAAGACGTCCAAGACAACATGAGTGTGACTCTTTTAAATGATGATAAAATTACAGACAAGGAAAAATTAGGGGAAGTCAAACTAGGCATTGAAACTAATGACTGACTTGAAAAGAAATATAGTAAGTACCACATTTAGAAATAAAGCCTGTGACTACATTGACAACTATTGAAGCTATACCAGTGGTAATGAAGCTTTCACTCTTTAAAGTGAATTTTTATATATTATTCTTTAAGTGAGATTATTTGCTAAAATCAAAACTCTCTTTAGAATCTAGACCCTTTTATATTGTCAGAAATGCAGGTCTCCTATTCATCTTGTGTGACTGTCTTGTCAATTTGACCTTTTTGGGTGGGTATCTGAGGATATTCACAGAAAGGCAGCCCTCTCAGTGGGGGGCAGGAAGTAAGGAAGCTCCAAGAAGTTAGAAATGAATATCCCTTTATGGGAGGGCAGTGCAGGAAGGAAATTCCAGAGACTCAAGAAACCAGCAAGTCTGGGTTAGTTTGCAAGACCCCACCCTAACGCTATATAAAGGGAGAGAAAAGTCCCCCCCCCCCACCACACACACCTGATTTCTATTTTGTGTGGTGCTGATGAATGGGTTTCTCTTGATTCTTGGACCTGTGAAAGGGAGTCAGTCTCTTTCTATTATGGAAAGATCTATAGCTTCGATAAATCCATCCCTCCCATAACTGTGCCTGGTTTAGAGATTCATTCCAGCAGTGTGTGGCTATGACAAAATTCAGTACCAGGAGTGCATTGATTTTGCTTCAATGAATCTGACTATGTGGACTTTGGTCTTCTGGAACTTGTATGCTGAAGGAATGGACATGGCCTTGGTACTTGCAAATGAAAATGCCTTCTAGAGCAATAAGCCATGTTTTATGGACTATTCTGGTGAATATTTGAAAATGCTAAGTGTAGAGAGAATTGCATTTGGAGGACTAGCTTGTGAACTTTCTAAGGAGGAGAGACAAAAGAAAACTTTGTGGGAAAGACATTACTAGAAAAAAGGATGGCTGGGTTTTGCTGCCCATGCCAGAGTGCTTGATCAAGGTTGAATTTAAGTAATGGACTAATGTTCTTGGCTAATGATATGGAACTGAGAATTTAAGATTTAAGGTTGTAAAAAAACTCAAAAGCAAATTTAACTTAGTAGCACAGAGACTGGCTTTAGGTTACTGAACCTGCAATTGTCAACAGATTAGCAACCCTAAAGAAGATAGCCTAACTACTCTGCATTGAAGCAATGGAAAGGACGCCTGAGGTGTTTCCACCCAGAAGGACTTAATGATAGACTGTGCAAACTCTTTTGGAAGGAGATAGCTGAAAGGAAGGAACCTGCTCTTCAAGGTCAATTTATTTCATCCCTGAATAACATGGCTGTGTCCTGCATGCTTGGCACTGCTTTTTGGAAACATGAGGAATGGATGCCTGGAGTGGATAATGAAGTGCATAGAGTTCCAGGAGCCACTGCTTTGATGTGGTATATGGAACAGGGTGTGAAGTCCCTGATAGGCTAGTGAAGCCATTGGAAGATGGATCATTGTTTTCAATGGAGACCAGAAGATGTTTTGGATATACCAGGACTATACACAGAGTGCTGATGACTTGGGATATAGGTTTTTCCCAACTACTCAGTCAAGTGGAGTGTATGAATTGGAAAATCTGGAGACTGTCAATCACTGGTTGTGATAACAGACTTGAACTGCAGATGTTTGATGTTTGCCTAATGGTTTCTGAGTTTGCATTGTCCCAATCTCTCCTTATGCCTCATAGAAGTTGGAAATGTTTACTCTGTGCCATTATATGTTAAAAGCTTGTAACTTGTTTTGATTTTACAGAATTTACAGTTAAGGGAGCTTTCCTTGTATTGGGGGCGATTATACATTTACATTTGTATGCGTGATAGTTATATCATGTTAGGCAGAATTATGATCTTGTTACTGTCTTCATCTGTAAATTAAGTATGATGAAAGGAGACAAGGGATGGACTTGTGATGGTTAAGCTTTGTTGTCAACTTGACCTTTTAATAATCTTGGGTGGGTCTCTGAGGATATTCACAGGAAGGTAGCCCCCTCTACCTAGAAATGAAAGCTAGAAATGAACATCCCTTTCTGGGTTTGGAAGTACAGGAAGGAAATTCCAGAGACTCAGTATACCAAAAAGTCCGAGATTGGGTTGCAAAATCCTACCCTAAAGTTATATAACAAGGGAGAAAAATCTC
The DNA here is from genome assembly GCA_004024765.1 of Zapus hudsonius. Lineage (NCBI taxonomy): Eukaryota > Metazoa > Chordata > Mammalia > Rodentia > Dipodidae > Zapus > Zapus hudsonius. Next base: position 8,723 of record PVHP010028499.1, on the reverse strand, counting down.
CTCCTAATTCCATACCCCAACCCTGCCTGGTTGCTGTTGTTTGAGGTGCTGGTGATGGGCTCTCTCTCTCTGCTTGGGCCTGTGAAAGGGAGCCCGTCTCTTTCTCCATTATGGAACTTCCCCTGGATCTGTAGCTTCAATAAATTCCATTACTCTAGAAAGAAAAAAAATAATAAACAGTGCTATAAAAATATGTCTACCTGAGGCTTCTCAGGTAGTAAGATTTCTGAATGTAAATTTGTTGGTTACCATTGGATAATACACACTAACAAGTTGAAAGTTTTCTGCAGTATGACACTGTGAACCTGAAGAGCAGTCACATTGGCTCTATCCAGTCTAATCAGCAATAGTCTTATAATTTGATGCTGTAATTAATTCCTTATTAGTTTTCCTGTATCTATTTTTTTCTGCTGCCTTACAGTCTGCAAACTGCTCCTATGTTCCTCCTTTTGTTAGTTCACATTCCCCAATCTCACAAACCTCAGTACTCTTTACAACTTCTGATTTGAACATTCAGTTGCCATTCAGGGTATAACACAGAAACTGGCAACTCTTGCTGTAAGCATGCATAATTCTCTAGGTCAGACTCATCCCTGCCAGAGACTTAATATGGTGCCCTTCCTCTACATCATGCCTAAAATACTTTGTCCTCTCATTCAACCCATCCAAACTCTAATAATCATGTTTTCTCCACTGTTTATCCCTCTGCTTGAAATTATCTCCCAAGATCACTATGGTCCTGCATAGATTGGCTTGTAATTATAGATATGTGTCTTGGTTGCTTATCTTACTATCCATTGATATTGTTCCTGTCTACAATTGAATAGTGTGCTCCTGACTCACATTGCAGATATTTCAGGTTGCAAAATTGCATTAGTTTAATAGGTAAATTTTTAAGCATTTGGCATAGTAACTATTTCATTATGTTGTTTTGAATGAAAATATTAATGGTGTTGTGGATTGAACCAGGGTCTTATGCATGCTATATAACATACCCATGTCTATACTTTCTATAGATGTAAGTTTCCTGAGCTACATCCTGAACCGATAATTATGAGATTTTTTAAATTTTTGTTTTGTTTTTCACGGTAGGGTCTCATTCTAGCTCAGGCTAACTATGAGTCTCAGGGTGGCCACAACCCACGGCAATCATCCTACCTCTGCCTCTGGACTAAAGGCGTGCTCCACCACACCTGGCTTTAAGAATTTAAAGAGAACTATTTGAAATGGAATACTGAAGGAAATTTGCTAGACACTTATAAAAAATTAAGAACATAAGTTAATAAATATATCTGATAAATACATATTTTATACATTGACTTCTTAATCGTTTAAAGACCTTCTGAATTGCCTATTGTTACATCTTTTATGATCATTTCTGCTGTTGAATCTATGGGCCACAGGATCATTCACCCATACTAGGTCATATGTAGGTAAATCTCATTATCTAACAGGTTTAGAGGTCATGGCAATGTCAACAGAAGGCTTGTGTTGTCAAGTTTTGCCATTGTAATCCTAGGGAGTCTCAGATGAAAGTCAGCACACATGATGTTGCATTTACTAAAGCATCCTTTCCTGTGCTTGCCTTTCCCACACTGGCATGCTGCCAAAAGTCCTCAGTAGCACAAAATCATCTTATATTTTATTTATTTATTTTAGAGTGTTAGATGAAGTTATTGCTGGATGTTTAGTTTTAAAAATTTAAGCATTATCAAGACACTTCAAGCACTTGTGTACTCTAGGATGTCACTCCTGTAATTAGATTTATACTTTCCTAAATTCACAAGCTTATAAATGAACAATTTCTGTCTGAGTTTCTCCAAAGCAACTTTGTAAAAAAAAAAAAAGACAAAAGACAAAAGCTATTGAAGGAGAATTGAGGAGAATAAGATAGCTTTGGTTTCTTTTTTTTCTTGCATTTTATTAATCTAAGAACAAGTTACCATAAATTTTTCATATCTTATGAAAACACTTCAACATTATATTGTAGCCATTTTGAGGACTCTTAATGACCTCAGTTGTCCTTAAGGATCATAAAATGGCATCACTATTGCCAGCCAACTCTTTCTGAATTTCTGCAGAAAGACATTGAGATAAGCAGATAAGTTGGCTGCGTTTTAAGGTAGCTTTTTATATAGCTTCTTAAATACAGTTTAGTTAGGAACAGAAGCTGTAAGAAAGAACCTGCTTTACTAGCCCTCTAAATCCACAAACCAATCAGATTTACTCTTTACCTACATAAGTATGATGACCAAATCCAACCTAATGAATTAAAAGGGGCTTGTCCAGTGCTGTTTCCCACTTCCATTCTGGCAACCTGACTGACCTGTGGTTCTTCCATGTGAATAGTAAGTCAGTGTATCCCCTCCAGCCTTGCTGGGGAAGGGGAGGGCTTTTGTTACCTGTTTGGGTACGTCTCTATTAGTCCATCATGTGTATTTTGTTTCCAGGTACCTTATTCACTTTGTTATGTTTTCCCTCTAAACTCTGGATCTACCACACGTGTAATAACACTTGACTTTCTTTAGTGCTCATTTTACAGGCCTCTCAATTTCCCAGTTCTGCTTTGGTGATTTCTCTGTTTTCCTTCCTTAAGCCCTGAGTCCTTCACTACCTAATCTCTTAACTTTTTTCCACGTGGAGGTACCGAGCTGGTACTTTTGAGTTTTGCTCCCACTAGAAAGTTTGAGAATTTTAAAAAATATTTTGGCATGGGCTTTTAGGTCCTGTCTTCCGTGTGTGTAACTGTTCCAATCTTTCCCTACATAACAATTTTCCCTAAATAAATTTTATAATGCATAATTTCTCCTTTCTGGTCTTTTTTTAAAACCTTTTTTTGTTAAAATAAATAAGAGCCCAAAAGTTGGGGTTCGCAAACCCTCTCTGAACACCAAAATACTGCTTTACTATCACTTTGTACTGTGACCTCTAGACTGAAAAGGTGTGATTTATCTATGCCTTCCATTTGCAGTCTGAAATTCACATTGTCCTTAACATGACTAAATCTCAGGGCTGCCCAAAATATTATTAAAACATGTAATACTAAGCCAGGACTCCTAAAGTATTTTCATTACATGCATAGTTGGTAACACAAGTTTTAGAATTAAGGATGTGTGTTGAATGTCACTGCAGAAAATTCATATGATGATTCCTAAAAATGTGGAAACCTAATAACTCAAATAGGAGCTATATCCCTTGGAGAATTCCTTAGAGTTCTTTAACATAGATATGAAAGTGAGTGTTAATTTGACGCATATAAATGGAAAGCAAATATGAAGCAGCAAAAATGAGAGCCAAAAATGCTCTAGCCAAGTTTCCCAGTAAGAAACTAGAATTCTAGCTCTCATTTGAAGAACCATTACTGTCCAGGCTAGCCTGGAAGCTAAACTCCTTTTATTCTGATGATTGATACATGTTCTGTCCTCATAACAAGACCAGAGACTGCTAAAGTCATTTTCCCCTGTGACAAAAGTCTGATTTAAAGTTCACATTTTCAGAAGGATCTGTGCAGGCTGGTAACATCCTCAGAATTATACAGAAGAAAAAGAAGTGATAAACACCTTCTAAAACCTCTCCTTCACTTTGCAGTAATTAGGCAACACATACACACACATATGGCATTCTACAAAATTATGTGTTTGTGTTAGTAAAATGGGTCATATTTTTGGTTGTCGCATGCTTTCCTGTTTTCAGATAATGAAATGCACTTTGAAAGGTAAGAAACAATGTTCCTGTAGTGCTAATTAGGGCCATTTGTTCATTAGGGTCACTAGAACTGTTATCTGATTTGTGACGTTAGTGTAAGATGTTTAACATTATTTGAACACATTTTTATTGGTTACTCACAGACAAGGCCACATATGGCTTTCATATTTTGTTGCACTTTAACATATCCATAAAATAATATCTTTAAAAGCTTCAGCTTATGTATAGCTCTTGGTTTACCCTTACTCATCTAGACCTTAGAAAGCCCAGACCCACAAGGATAAATGATGTTTCCCTGGACATAGTCATACACTGTCATAAAAGTGAGTCCGGATGCTAGACTCTGGGCACTGAACTGCAATGGGCCCGAGTACCATACTATAAACTCCTATTTCTATGCAATGTTGACTTATGAAGAACCTTCGGATAGTTTTTGATAATACCTTTTTTACATTCAGAATGCCTGGCATAAATAAGTAGCCCTTCTAAAATGTCAAAAACAACTTTTCTGAAAGGGGGGTAAAACTAGAGTTTCAGAAGTTCAGGCTGAACTATTCCAAACCTCCTTCAACCACAGTATCTTAGTTTTAATATGTTAAATACATTGATTTCCATGAATTCTTGATGAATATAGGTCAAGAAAAATGTTAAGCTAAAAAGGGGCTTCATCAAAACAAGTATTTAAGGTTGGAGAGGTCAAACCCAGGACTTTGAGCATGCTATTTATGCACTCCACCCTTGAGCTGTATCCCCAGCCTTAGCCCTCCAATATTTAAAAGATCCTTTACATATGAAAGCAGAAATGGACATTGATGATAATTTAATTATGAAGTTCTTAAAGGATTTTGGTTCTGGTTTGGATTATTTTCTAATAGTTGACTTGCTATGTGGCTTGTATAAAACTTTTTCACCTTCAGATTATTTTTATATGTAAAGAAAGTGTTGTGGGGATGTTAGAGTATGTCAAAAAGATTTGATCAAATGTAGCACACTGAATATGTTCAACAGAAGACAAGTGCTTTAAATTCATTAGTATCTCTATTTTCCTTTCAGCTGAAAATAATGGAACTGTTTCTATTAAATAATGACACAAGCTAACAGGCAAACAAATTTATCTCTGAAAAAAACTGAGACTTTCTTTAAGAACTACTGTTTTTAAATAGTATCTCTGGAAAAAATGATCATAGAAGATACATTTTATATTACTTGGTGCCTCCCAGTTCTTTCAAAGTACAAGATGCAAACACTCCTGTGTCAGCATTGTTAATATATGAGACACTTTAAGAACAGGTTCTTCATACTTTTTACATCTACTTGCAATATTTCTTACATAACTCAAACAATATAAGGTAGATTAAGTCACTTAGAGTATACATATCTCCCATTTAAAATTATAGCCACAAGCATGAACTTAGAGTGTCATGCTCTTTGGCAATACTCAAAGCAATTAAAAAATGATTTCAAAGGCAAGAGAACAAAATTACTTGAGATTAAGTACATCAAAGTAATCCAGTTATTCATTTTTTAAAATGAAAGTCCTGATTTACCTTTTTGTATTTTTAAAAATGTGTAAACTGAACAATTTAGAATGCTTTGGGGTTATTTATTTATTTTTTGCAATATTTATATATTCAATTTAAGTTTAATTTCATAATTAACTTGATGACACAAGAATAAGAGTGAGCTAGCAGATTCATGTTAGGATGGTTGTAAGGACTATGCTAACTGCTAAAATAAAGGGATAAAAAATCACGGAGCAATGGCCCTGTGAAAATAACCCAATGTTTAATCTGCCCTCTTACTGCCAAATTTCCATGATGCTATGAATTTAACTACCTTTGAAGAACTTTGCCAAGAGACTTCCCCTATCTTGAGGAAGAAAACAAAGGGGACCTTTTCCATGAGCTCAGAGCAAATCTAAAGTTAACAGGATCCAGATAAAAAGGTCGTAACAGCTGACAAAACTAGTGATTGGCACAAGTGCATGAGCTACACAGGTGTGCAAAGACCTGTAGTCCTCTGACTCTGTCACATTCAGTCCTGAGGCATGCCCTTCTTTCTCAACTCATTTTAAACAGATGGCAGACACAGTTTTATAACACAGATACAAGTTTCCATTTAAATCCATTCTTTGTTCCAAGTGTTTGGGGGAAGGGAAGCATAAAAGTATATTCTGAAGCCATATCATTCCTTTAACTTAAATTCCCAACATCCTTCACTACAGGGTGACATTTTGTAAATAATGAGAGAAACTAGCAAGTATGAATTAACTCAAGCACACATATTTCTTAAAAAATCTGAGCATAAACAGTTGATTTCATATCCACAGAAATATAACTGCATTAACAATACTTTCATGAGTATACAGGAATGGTGCCTTACTTATTTCAAATTACCCTGAAGCATTGTTTTGTACTTATGTATACTCATTTCAATATATCCGACTCCACCTCCAACAAGCTTCTGGTTCCTTCTCCATGCTCCTCAACTCCCCTCAGTTCTTAACTCGATATATCCAATTTATTCTCTATGAGAAGTCACACAGAGTGCACATGACATACTCATTTTTCGGATTGGACTGTAAGAGTGTGGTATGGATGCAGCCAGACCTTGGAGACTTGGACATGCATTTGTGAATCTGCCAAAGATTCCCAAGAAACTTGAACTTAGGTGACTAAATTCTTCAGTTAAATAAATTGTTTTATTTTTATTTTATATGTGTAATAACAGATTATTCTTTTTAACTCCTCATGTCAGCTCCCCTTACCCCAGAGGCCCTCATCAGTGAGGTTATGGCATTCACTGTGGAGTCATGAAGGCCTCAGTCAGTCCCTGTGGGGCAGCAGGGGCCAGTGGGGGGGGGGGCTGTGCCTCAGGATATTCCCACCCACTCTGTGACTCTTATAATCTTTCTTCCCCCTCTTCTGCAGTGTTCCCTGAGCCATGGCAGGCCTATTGGCATTTTGATTTACTGTGGAGTTCTCTGCAGCCTCTGGATTTCTGTTTTTATAGGCTTTGATTGATCACCAGGTTTGCCACCATCAACCTGGGGCTGGTTGTCAGGCTAGCAGTAAGAGCAGTGCTCATGTCATCACTTCCCTTGAAATTTCTCCTGGGACCTGGCAGATGTGGTAAATATGGCACCTCTCATGATGGGCAATCAGCTAACTTCTTGTCTTATCAATCATTTTTATTTTGTTTTATTTTATTGGATTTTTTTGAGGCAGCATCTCATTCTATTCCAGGCTAGCCTTGAAATCACAGTAGTCTTCCTACCTCAGCTTCCTGAATGCTAGGATGAAAGGTGTAAACTAATATGCCCAGCTGAATGAGACATCTCTATGACACACTCCAATAGCTCAGGGACTGTGGCAGAAGAATGTAAGAGCCAAAGGATGGAGAGGAGTGCTTCTTGGGAACATTGACTCCTAGACACAAAAGTGGCCACTGCATTCATGATCTTCACAGAGGCTGTCATCACCTACGCAATGTTGGGCCCACTAATAGGTTGTCATGGATGATAGAGGAAGGCAAAATGTATGTATAAACAGATATCAACATAGAAGAGGGACTAGGAAGAGAGAACTGGGGGTTTGGTGGAGAGGGTAGACGAGTGGGAACAAAAGAAACGGTGGGAGAAGATTATATGAAATTTTTAATAATATTTTCAATTTTAAAATTAAAAATATTGAAAAAGAGGGAGAATTCTCCCATCGTGCTTTATTTAAGGGTTCTAATTTTTTAAATTAGTTGTGTTTTTTGTTGGTAGATGGATGATTGAAATTTCAAAATTCACCATGGAAGATTCTGGGGCACAGAAAGATGAGATGAAAGATGAGGACTGTGAGGGAATTCTTCTTTGGGATAAATAATACATTCTCAAATTCTAAGAGTCACAATGCTGAAACATGCATGCATTGCAGTTTCCTTTTACCCTAATTATCCATCTAGTTCCTGTCTTCACAGGTAATTGAATCCCCTTCATGTTCTTGAAGCAGGTACAAACAGTGACGATGTCTTCATTAACAATACAGGGCACACATGGAAGGAACTTAAAAAGTGATTGGCATCAGGTGTGTGTGTGGTGCCCCAAGAGAGGATCTCACTCTGGAGAGGTGCAGGAGAGCAGAAGTGATAGCCTAGTATGACTCATTATATATGAAATTAGATTTCAATGTAATTACGTTAACGTTATATTTAAACATTTTTCTATTTGTTGATGTCATTTCCTACAATATGGGACAAGTCGTAACTAAAATACACGAGTCCACTATGAATGGCCTTGGTTACATTTGGTTAATAACTTCCCCTTTGGAAAACAGGATGAATTATTTACTACCTCTTATTTTTTAACTTTTTAAACTTTTTCAATTTTGGGTCTGGCTTATGTGGGTCTTGGGGAATTGAACTCGGGGCCTTAGGCACTGGAGGCAAGTGCCTTAACCGCTGAGCCATCTCTCCAGAGTGAGCAGCGAACCAAGAAAGGAGCACTTGTGTAATGGAGGAGCCTGGGCCTGGGGGAGACAATCAACAGCTTTCAATTCGGCCAATTTTCCACTTAGTGAGGGGGTCCCCTTGTCTGGAACTTGGGATTCAGGGCGATAGGCACTGGATCCCGTAGTCTTAGGCTCCCAAGACAAGATGCACTATGGGACCAATTGACAGGGAGGCTACTAAAAATCAAATCCTGGTAATCCAAAATTGTGTATATTTGTTAACCTACACTGATCTCACTCTCCGATGGAGATCGTGTTTGTATCTTTCAGGATGCAGCGAGAGTGCTGGGGCTCATCTAACCCTACCAACCGACCGTAGGCCAATAGCTGAGATTCTGGCAAGAGAGGGGCCACCACAGTTATACAATGGAGGATCCAAATGGAACTCCACAGAGAATGACGAGATGAACAAGGAGCCCACAGCCACAGCCATTAAATCAACACAGGATTAGCCAGTGGAACAGAAACCAACGATTTTCGACACAAAGACCCCTAAGCTCACAACCTTAAAGCAAACTTATT